>MJUU01061510.1:185164-201763 GCA_002080025.1 Modiolus philippinarum | reverse complement strand
ATAATTAACATATACACATGGAATATATGATTGAGGATGAAAAAAAAACGATACATTGAAAACCGTCGGATACACGACGGGTTCTGACATATTTTCATTTGATATTTAATGGCTTTGCACACACTGTAAACTTATGTAAGTGCTGATGAGCTTCAGTCAATGTATTCATACCCCAATGGAACTTCAAAATAACAAGTTTCACTTTTAAGTATAGTTCAACTAAGTTCACAAATTCTAAGTTATTCACTAATTGGAAACTCTTATCTGTTCTTTACCATGTTAATGATGTGCATTACGATATGTCGTAACCATGGTTGTAAGCCTTGACCTTGCAATTTGTCCTCAAGGTCGCATTATTGTTTTCTTGATGACATGACGTCAAAGGACTACATTTTTTGTATCTTGTCTTTTTTAATATTTGTCATGTGATGAAATCACTTCAAAACGCGACGTGAAACTCACATCAAACATTAAACTCGAGCTTATATTGCTGTTCGGTAGGCCACCGGTCTCTCTATACTTCTTAGAAGAAATTATGATATGTACAAAAATACAAATGGAATGCGTCTACAGAGAGTGTTTATAATATTAAGGCGTGGTTTACCGACGCCCATTAGTAATCACTTTGTACGTTTGATTTTGGCTTCATAAGTTTTCATATAATTAATATGCACAGTATTAATGGGTGTGTAGCTAGTAGTATATAGGGACAGTTCACCTCACATTTGTCGTGGTGGTGCCGGAAGTGACGTAGACCGGAAATCAGGCCACCGGAAGTCATGTGACCGGAAGCGGAAGTCACGTGACCGGAACACGACGTGTTATTGTTGCGCATGCGCAACCGGAAGTAGCCCTATTTGAAGCCCTAGTCGGGCCTATTGCCCGGAAATGACGTGTTGGAACACGTGACCCTGCAGGGGTCATGTATGACCTTATAAGATGCATGTGCGACCGGAAGTGGGCGTAGCCCCAGGTGTAGACCGGACGTAGGTGTGTATTACTACTGTAGGTAGCCAATTTGATAGGAAATGACGTGTTGGAACAACACGTAACCCCGCGGGGTGTTGTATGACCTTACTACAGTGTACATGCGCGACCGGAAGTTGGTGTGTCTGTATACCGGAAGTGGTCTAGTCGGAACTAGTGAACTAGTCGGAACGACTCGGGCGTGGTTGTTCGGATGTTTTCGGCAGTTATCATTATATTTCTCAGGATGTCTTCTATCACGTCCGCGTTTGTCATGGGACATAACTCTTGGTAGTTATTTTCCCGCCATTTTTAAAGGTCTGTTGATTTTATCCGAGACTTAGGCGAGATAACTCGCGATTTACTAACGATTTGATATTTATGTTCACCAGTATTTAATACGACTCACGAGTACGTCTTTGTCAGTGTTCGCGTGCTCATTTCACTTTTCGGCGGCGGCGGTGGTGGTGGTCGGAAAATAGGATATTGTGGTGGTGGTAGTGATATAAAATATTTCAATTGATTTCAGCAATTATTTTCTGAATCCAGGAAGGGTCACTCTGCATTGTGCCAGGCTTGTGGCTGGCTATAACTATACAGTTATAGGCTGCAGTACCCCTCCTTCCCTATCCCAGCTGTCTTTTGTCTGTCTATCCTTTACGTTGATTCGTTTTCTTCGATCGACGGTGGGTCACCAATCAAATACTTCAGCAAAGGGATATTGCCTTTTATCTACAGCATACTTCCAAGCTTTACTAGTGTCATAGTCCTTTTCTTCTTACAATCGCTGAACTGCAATTTGATTGTTCAGTATTCTGTTCATTTTGTCCCAAAAATACATCCGTTTTAACGTTGCAATAATTTTATCTAAATGATTTTAACACTTACTACCACCACCGAATACTGAAATGAGCACGAGAGCACAGCTAAAAGTATACTCGTGAGCGTATTTAAGATAGAACTAAACATAGTAAGTGTTAAAATATATTCAATAAAGGAATATCATTTAGATAAAATTATTGCAACGTTAAAACGGATGTGTTTTTGGGACAAAATGAAGAGAATACTGAACAATCAAATTGCAGTTCAGCGATTAGTAGTATATGGGGACAGTTCGCTTATGATTTGACGTGGTGGATGCAGTGGATCGCCGGAAGTAACGTCACCGGAAGTGACGTAGACAGGAAGTCACGTGACCAGAAGTCACGTGACCGGAAGCGGAAGTCACGTGACCAGAACACGAAGTGTTTTTACTGCGCATGCGCAACCGGAAGTAGCCCTATTTGAGGCGTTAGTCGGCCATTTTAACCGGAAATGACGTGTCATCCCGTAGGGGTGTTTGACTTTAGTGGATTGCGCATGCGCGACCGGAAGTGTGTCAACCGGAAGAGGGTATGTATCTACTGTAAGTAGCCATATTGATAGGAAATGACGTGTTGAAAGAGTGCAAGACCCCGCAGGGGTGTTGTATGACCTTACTACAGTGTACATGCACGACCGAAGTGGGCGTAGCCCCATGTGTAGACCGGAAGTTGTCTTATTGGAAGCCCTATTCGACCATTTTTACCGGAAGTCGGGTATGTTCCCTAGTCGGAACGACTCGGGTGAAGTCTTTCGGATGTTTTTAATAGTATTATACCCCTTTTCAATAATGTACTTGGTATATTTTTCCTTTTTTTTCTACCATTTTCTCCATTGTACCACCGCTTTTATGTATTGTTCTTTGTATTTTCTTCCTTTTTCTCCCATGTCCTACCATTTTTTATTGTTGTTATACCTTTTCAACCCATTTTCAGTATTGTTCTTTGTATTGTAATCCAATGTTTGACTTAATTTCCTCTTGTCTAACCCTTTTCATGTGTGGTTTTCTTATGTTCTACCTTATTTTATAATTATGTCCCTTTTTCATCCATTCTTAGAAGTATTTCCCTTTTCCCGCCTTATTTCTATACTTTCGTCTGCTATTGCCGTTGTATTATTATTTCCAATTATATTACATAATAAATTCCTATTATATTACATAATTATCTCCCCTTTTCATTCAATTTTTAGAGTGATTTCCCCTCTCCTGCCCAATTTCTATACTGTCGTCTGCTATTGCTATTTTGTTCCCTATTATATTTATTGATTATCTGCCTTTTCAATCAATTCTTAGAATTTTGTCCCTTCTTTCTCTTGTAAAATCTGCTATTGCCATTGTATTATTATTTCCCATTATATTACATAATTAATTCCTATTATATTGCATAATTATCTTCCTTTTCATCCAATTCTTAGAGTTATTTCCCTTTTCCCGCGTTATTTCTATACTTTCGTCTGCTATTGCCGTTGTATTATTATTTCCCATTATATTGCATAATTAATTCCTATTATATTACATAATTATCTCCCTTTTCATTCAATTCTTAGAGTGATTTCCCCTCTCCTGTCCAATTTCTATACTGTCGTCTGCTATTGCTATTTTGTTCCCTATTATATTCATTGATTATCTCCCTTTTCAATCAAATCTTAGAATTTTGTCCCTTCTTTCTCTAGTAAAATCTGCTATTGTCTTTCTATGTTGCCTTTTTCACAATATTTCATGATCATCTTTATTTTATCGAATCTCTAACCCATGACAACTTTATATTCATTTATTATTTTTATTTGAATGTTATTCTGTTATTTTTTCGAACTATTAGAGTTATGTTCATTTTTTAAAATTTATTTTTGAATATTATTTTTTTTCTAATAATTAAGATTCCCAACACATACACCCGACCTAAACTACTTTATTGATGTTGTTTACCCAGTTTCTTAACCTTTTACCTGAACTTTATTTTAATGATATATTTTGCTAGATCTATTGTATTGTCATTATATGCGAGAGCTTACTTAGGTCACACTGCAATTCTCCAGGCTTGTGACTGGCTATAACCGTATAGTTATAGGCTGCATTGCCCCTTTTCCTTCTTTTTACTTCATCTTTTATTCTTTTCTTTTATCTTTTCTGTTCCTTTTTTTATTTTTTTTATCTTCTGTGTTTTGTTGATGCTCATTGGGGCTCTGTCTCATTCGTTGTGGTGTTGACTTTCTTGGCAGTATAGTCTTCTTGTAATTTTTTGCGATCCTTTTTCACCTGTTTGTTCAGTTTGGCCCATTCGGTATAAAAATCGGTACATATTTTACAAACCCACCTCTTATTGTCGAATTCAGAGCGTTTCTTTATTTCTTGACATTTGGAGCACTTCTTTTTCTTGGGTTTTAAATGCATGGTGTCAGTGTGGATAAAAGGTAAATCTGGCCGGATTTTCCGCCGATATCCAGGTTTCGACTCTTCTTTTTCTTTCACATATTTCTTCATTCCAGTAGGAGTAACGACGTAGATGCACGACATTTTGTCCGATACGTTCGAGAGTTGGGAATCAACTGACAAAATTTTTAGTTGTATGTTCTTTTATTCATTTTCGGAGGTGATTTGTTTCAATAATGAATTATTCATTTTATTTACAGTTGGCAGAGTAGAATGCATCAACTAGTCTTCGTTTCCATTTCTCGAGGCCTTCATAATGCTTCTAGAGATTTTTAGCCTTCACTAAGATGGCGTAGACCTCAGCGGGACGGGATGCAAACAATAATCGCATATGAATTTTATCCATTTTTTTTGTCAGTCTACCGACTGAGAAAGCCGGTTGATCGCACCTTTATATAGTCTCGATGGTTGTGATTGGTTGGTTTATTTTGTAAGACTGCTTCTGATTGGTTGATTTTCCTGCGTTCTGATTGGTCAATCCATTGTAAATGGAGACTTCTGATTGGTTGAATTTCCTGCAATTTGATTGGTCAACATTATGTACGCTTTCAATCCACGTTTCGTTTCAAAAATGATGACTTTCGGAATGATAGATCTTTTATTAGCTTATCTGTAACCTAGAGTAACTATAACCTGTTGGAACTGTACCCCAAAATACTGTTTCCATAAAAGTATTTATATAACCTTAGTAGCATTGGCTTAACCTTAGTTTGTTAAAAAAAAACTATTTTATTTAATTTTGTCCCTGTACCATAGCCCTTACCTCAACCTTCATGTTACAGTGTTGTTAGACAAGTTATGTTGCATTTGTCGTGATATGATTTTAGTGCTGTTTGTATTTACCAGAGTTATTTGAACCTTATTACAAGCTTTCGCTTGATATGTTTTGTCAGATACACATTTTTTTTCGTTCTTTTTTTTATGTGATACTTTGTTCACGAATTTTAGTGTCTAGATTACTTTCCATTCTGAACTTTCAATTTCTCAATTTTGTATTTGGTTGGTATCCATTTGGGATTTGGTTTCTCGTTTCATTTTGTATTTATAAACAACAAGATATTAACAGATATGCATTTTTTATTTTCTCCGTCAGTTAGGCAAACACGGGTCGGAGATCCACAGGCTTCCTGTACAATATGTATTTAAATTAATGTTTTCATTTCAAATGTTCACATTGTAGTACGTGTTCGATTTTCCATACCAATTCTCCCGGGCATAGTTGGCCCACCTGCATATTAGGTAATTGAATAGGTAAGTCCAGTCCTGGGCACTGAATTGTGGTCTATACTATATCGTGCTGTTCCATTTCAACTATCACCTCCCCTAGAATGGAGTCTATTATGTTGCGTAGATCAAGTAAGAAGTCCTGAACGTTTTTAACTGTTAGTGTATAACACGTTAATTCTATGCCAGGTGGTACCACCTGTTTAATTTTCAGCTTGATTATATACTCCCCATTGTTACAGTCTGTTGGCTGGTGTTCTGGTTTAACTTTGTGCTTCTCTTGTTGATGACATATGAGTAAAGGGTTTTGGTTGTGGATTCTCATATGTCGGTTATGATTGTATTTTCTAGAAATTGTCTTCTCACATATTCCACAACTTATTCGGTGTTGGTTGTCACGACGATGATGTTCACTGTTATACATCTGTAACGACAAAATGGTATTATTTAGTTATAATATTTAGTTATAGACATTATACTTAGTTATGAATATTAATTAGTGATGGGTAATTACTGTACTTACCATTTACTTTAGGTATCTTTGCTTTCGAACTGGTAGACATTGCAGTCTGGCGACTGAGGTAGCTGGTTGATCGCACCTTTATATAGTGCAAGTCATTTGTCTCGACGGCTGTGATTGGTTGTTAATTTTTGTCAGACGGTTTCTGATAGGTTGTTTTTTCCTGCATTCTGATTGGTCAATCCATTGTAGATGGAGGCTTCTGAATGGTTGAATTTCCTGCAATTTGATTGGTCCACATTATGTACAGCTTCAATCCACTTTTTGTTGTATAATTGTGTTCGAATTTCCTGTTTCAGTTTGTATTTTTATGTCAAAGTTTCCATTTCTTTTCATATTTCTGTTCATATTTCATGTTTTAGATCGTATTTTCGATGAATTTATCGCAGTTTTGTTGTCTTTACCGGTCTTTTTACAGGATTTTTTGCTGCTGCTGCTGCTGCTTCTCGTCAATACTAAGGTCTGTCTGCTGCTGCTGCTGGTGGATTCATAGGCTATTGTGGTGGTGGCGGCGGTGGTTGTGGTGGTGGTGGTGGTGAATTTAAGGTATCTGGGTGGTGGTGAATTTAAGGTATCTGGGTGGTGGTGGTGGTGGGATAATAGTCTATGGTGGTGGTGGTGAGATCATAGTCTATGGTAGTGGTGGTGGTGGTGGTGTTGGGCTATGCCTGTGTTGGTGGTGATGGTGGTGGGATAATAGTCTATGGTGGTGGTGGTGGTGATGGTGTTGGAGAAATAGGAGATGATTTCGGTGGTTTATCACTTTATCCTTTTGGGGCATAATAATAACAAACCCTGACAATGCATTTTCATTTTTTATTTTATTTAAACAAAGTCACAGTAACATTCTATTTTTTCTGTCTTTACATTATTGTCAATTTAAGTTTTCTCTCTTCAGTGCTGGTTCTTCTTTCACTAGTATGTCCATCTTCTTAATATCCACTTGGTTGGATTCTGTAACTACCTTCATCCGTTTCAGTTCTGGTTCTTTGTCTTCAAACACAGCTATCATCTTTTCAAGTCTGTGTTTTGCATCTTCAAACATTTGATCTAAAAATTACAAACTTGATACCGGTAGATGCTGAGCATTCTTCAATGGCTCTATAATATAAAGTCCAGTCTCCTCCTGCTAATCCACATCCAATTTTGTAGGATAACCCTACAAAACAGATTTTCAATGATTTTAAGCACTGCAAACAACTTTGAAACCAGCGGTATCTATTTTCGTAGGTATCTTCATACGGTAGTATGTGACGACGAGCTTGGTCAACAGTTCCATAGTCCCACTGACTCAAAAAGCATACAACATCTGGCTGCAGGGGTTTAGGTGACCTCAATACTTTTATCGTTCCTGGAATTCCTCTGTCTTCTTTGATTGCTAAATTCCGGCTTCCCTCTCCTCTACGTGTAGAATATATATCACCCCATGGAAATTTTTCAGCTATCTGCCGTGATAATCCATGCGCCTTGATGCGAAGACAATTCACTTGATGAACAATAACATCTACATTTTCTGCTTTCAATAAATCTCCGTCAACAATATTTACACCCATTCTGACTTTATTGGCTTCAGTCTGTTCTTGTACTCCTTTTATATTCTATGTCTATTGTCTCCATAGCTGTAATTCGTCAGGTAATATTTGGAAAACGCCCTCTGATTGGTTAGTTTCCTGCATTCCGATTGGTCAATCCAGTAGGTAAACACAGTTTCTGATTGGATTAAATCCATACATTTTGATTGGTCCACATTCTGTACATCTTCAATCCACTTTTCCCAATTCTTCTATCAATTGATGATGAGCTGCCCAGATCTCTGTTGCTATACGTTTTTATTCAGCACAACAGATTTGAGTGAACACATATAATACATATGTCCGTCCAGAATTGATAACCCCATCTTCAAACATGGTATGCACGATCTGCTTGTAGACCTCCAGACTGCCCATGACGAATTAAATGAGACATCTATGTGCAACTATTTTGAAATTTTATCTGACTTCTTATACCATGGATAACTCTAACTTAACACTATCCATATTTAACCCTATCTCTATCTTTAATTTAACTATAACCCTTACCCAATCTAACTCTTACCCTTACCGTAATCTAAACCTAACTGTAACCTATCCATAATATAACCTTGATTCTATCTATAATCTAATTCTAACCCTTACCTTACCATAATTTAGCTCTAACCCTATCTATCATTTAACTTTAACCCTAACCTTACCATAATTTAACCCTAGCCGGCTAGCCCTTACCATAATCTAAACCTAATTCTAACCCTATCTATAATTTAACCCTAAACCTTGCCATACTCTAACCCTATCTATCATTTAACTTTAACCCTAACCTAACCATAATTTAACCCTAGCCCTTACTATAATCTAAACCTAATTCTAACCCTATCTATAATTTAACCCTAACCCTTGCCATACTCTACCTTCATAATCTAAACCTAACTCTAACCCTATCTATAATTTAACCCTAACCTTGCCATACTCTACCTTTACCTATCTGTTATTTTACCATAACCATAATTTAACCCCAAACCTACCTATTATTCTAGTATTATCCTTACTAACCCTAACTCTAACCCTTAACCTAGCACTAACCCTAACTCTAACCCTAACCATAATTTAACACTAACCCTAATCATAGCAGTAGTAATTTGTATTCTGTCTCCAACGTAAGAGATATACATGCTGCTTAGAACAAATAATGAATTTATCTAAATTAGAAAATTAACTAGTTCACCAGCGGCGTGTTGAACTTTGCTCCAAAAGTATTGTCAAGATGGTCATCAGGTTTCCACAGATGGTTTAAAAATACAATCCACAAATGAGAAGATTCCATGTAAAATACTGGACATGCCTTTAATCTGACCTTCTTTTTGAAGTGACATAAATGCCATGTGTGTATGGGATCATCTTGCCATAACAGTATACCTTACAGATGATACTCCCAATTGTTTGTGCGTGTTCAAAATGTCAGTTCTTTTGTATTCAGAATTGTCTTTGTTGTCATACTGTTATATAGATAATGAAATACCGAATTTAGTTTCATCTTATGTCTTGGGTGCACACCACATCAAAAACTTTGGAAACCCATAAACTAACAGAGAACATAAAACAAAAAGATCTAAACAGAAGACTGAAACTCAGGTAAGGACAGAGCTATGCATGAGAGAGATACTTCTTAGTTCAGGCAAAACTTTCCAAAATTTAGATTCAAATGAAATCGGTTTTTTTTGGTTAGCACCAAAGTACCAACAATTAGATTGGTGAATACCCTCTGGGTTTGATAGTCCATCAGTAGAAAGCATTGGCCAAGTGGCAATAAATAACAAAATACCAGTTACTGTGAATCAAGTTTCTGCATATGGCCTTTTATATTAGTTAAAGGTGTACAGATGTGTGCTTGTGATACCACAGATTATCATTAAAAAGATGTATTGCATATGTATTCACAGGCCAGAGACTATGTATGTCTAAGATTAGAAGATAATATTAAAAAGCTTGTATAGCTATCAAACCTTTGAACACATTACTTTCGCTGCCTGTGCATGGACAAGATCATGTTTACTTTCTGAAAAACATTATGATATCAATGTTTAAGGGAGTTCACACTATAGAGCTTTATTTTTGTGGCATTTGTATTTGTTTTGCTGTTGTTAACATTTTCTCTCCAAGTTTGATATTTTTTGTAATTATGTCTTTTAAATTTTTGTTTCCATATTCATTCCGATATTGAAGCATAATGCAGTCTGATCAGAAATAAGAAACACCAAAAGAAGGGAACTTTTTAATCCATTTCGCGCCTCCCACCACCTCCTACTCTCTCTGGTGCAAATCTTAAATAGTTTGCAGCTACTTCCTTGATCTTTTCTTCAGTACAATCAACATAGCAAGCTGTCACCGCTTCTGAAAATTAGATAGAGAAAAAAACACAAAATTAAAGACTTTTAATCACATTCATGATAATAAGGTGGGTAATTCCAGACAAAAAAACTAGAGTTATTGTGGCCTAGTGGGTCAAATGGTTAGCATTGAGCTACAATGACAAAGTCCAAAACATGTTAAGATATGGGAAAAAAATTACTGTGGAAGTATTTTTATTCGTGGACATCATTTTTTGTGGTTTCATATATATCACCATTTTGAGGGTACTTAAACTCATGGTTTCGAATTTTCTGCATTAATAGCACTCTATAAAAAAAACATTTCGTTGGGAACTTAATTTCGTGCTTTAGACGAACCACGAAATCCAACAAAAACTGGAACCCAACGAACAATAGTACATTCACAGTATTTGAAAACAAAAGATATAGTGCACATCAGCAATATCTTATTAAGCTCCTCAATTACAATCAAAGATTTTTTGCACTTTAAGCTTTGAAAGTGTTTATAACAACTGTATAAAGGAATTGAAATTGCTATCGTTGGTAGAATTCCAAAACAACAGGTCTATTGAGAGTTTCCGGAAATTCACCAAAATAAGAATCAAAAGATTTTTGCAATTTGACTTCCTAAAATGATCCTAGTAATTGATAGAAACTGTAAAATGGTTGCTAGGTAGAATTCCATAAAGTAACTGGTCTGTGAGAGTTCCAGGAACGTAAACCAAAAATTGGAATAAAAAACTTGCAATGTTCGCTTTAGCATTGCTGCAAAGAATTTCCTAAAAAAGCTTTTCTTTGAGAGTTCAAAATTTAAACATAGGTAATCAACGATTACAAAGTTCGCCTCGTTGTGGCACATGGACACAGAAACCCAATTTGGCCAGGGTGCTCATTTACGATCCCTAATGCATGTATACAAAGGCTAGATGATCTTACTATGTACAGTAACCGAGACCTGAATTCGGACATAAACTTGAATGTAAGTCAATCATGTGGGAAAATATAGGTCAAAGTGATCTAATTTTGCCTGGATGCTGACCTACCGCCAAAGATGCATGCACATGCAAGGTTAGATGAATGATCCTACCATGTACAGTGACTGAGATCTGAACTCGGGCATAAACTTGAATG
The DNA here is from genome assembly GCA_002080025.1 of Modiolus philippinarum. Lineage (NCBI taxonomy): Eukaryota > Metazoa > Mollusca > Bivalvia > Mytilida > Modiolidae > Modiolus > Modiolus philippinarum. The sequence goes on along the minus strand of MJUU01061510.1, from coordinate 190,729 downwards.
TAAGTCCTTCAAGCGGAAAATATAGGTCAAAGTGACCTAATTTTGCCTGGATGCTGACCTACCATCAGAGATGCTAGCATATGCACAGTTAGATTATTGTACTATAGTAACTGAGATATGAACTAAAATGTAAATTTGAATGCAAGCCACTAAAGCGGAAAATATAGGTCAGAGAGACCTAATTTTCTTGGAGGCTGTGGGTTAACCCAAGATGCACCTGCATGCAAAGTTTGATGACCCTACACTGCATAGTTACTAAGATATATACCCAAATGCGGACGAAGACGCGGACGCCGGGGGTACTCCAATAGTCCCCCTCAACTTCGTTGAGGCGAACTAAAAATATTGGAATTATATTATATACTTAGTATATAATTTAATTCCTCAATGTTCAAAATCATGTTTGGTACCAAAAACAATTTCAATAAACAGCTGTGCCAAGAGGGCATGATACGCCCGTCCCCACTTTAAAGCAAACTGATTAAATGATTCTTGAAATTAAAAACTCCATATGAACAAACATGACAAGGGACTTCTGATATGTATCAATTTTTTCATCTGATGTTAAACAGTAAAAAATGTACATTGGTTTAGGGGTAGTGATGTCTTAAAATAAAAGAATATCAATGTGTAGACAGAAATTCCAATTTCATACTTTTTTTAAAAAGTCCTATAACTCTTGAATTAAAAATCCTTCCACAAAATAAAACGATAGGGACCTTTCTTCTGTCATATCCAACAATCTTGCAAAGTTTCAAGAAAAAATGAATAAAGTGTTCTCTAGCTAGATTATGACATGTGGACGGAAATTGTATTTCATGCCTTTTTTCAAATAATCAAAGTCCCATAACTCTGTAACGAAAAATCCATTGACACAATAAAAAGACAGGGAGCTTTCTTCCGTCTTACCCAACAATCCTGCAAAGTTTCAAGAAAAATGTTCAAAGCATTCTTTGGTTAGAGTACGACATGTGGACGAAAATTGCAATTTAAAGCTTTTTTGAAATAATCAAAGTCCCATAACTCTGGAACCAAAAATCCAATGACAAAATAAAACGATAAGGAGCTTTCTCCCGTCATACCCAACAATCCTGCTTTCAAGAAAAATGTTCAAAGCGTTTTCTAGTTACAGTACGACGTGTGAACGGACGGATACTGGTATACCATAATACGTCCCGTCAAAGACAGGTGTATAAAAATTATTTGACCGATATTTTCAGCAAAGTTGGAACCAGAATCAGAATTCCATCAGTCCTGTTAAGTATCTTCCCACTGTATGCATTAATTTCTATTTTAATAATATTCTATTATGATTTAAAGACATAATTCAAACTTTAATCTGTGGATTGAAATAAAATGTTTTAGCCTTAAAGAAAAAAAAATTGAATACTGACAAAATCAGAAAGTGCCCAGCCCCTTGTGTGTCCGAAAAACCTATTTGAGGAATTTCATGGAAATCATTAAACAGGTTTTGTGGAAAAACATAAATAACAAAATGTAATTGTTGACGACAATGAAAGACATTTGGATTGTTGAAAAAAAAACAAAAAACAAAAAACAAAAATATATTAAACAAAAAAATATCTGAAATTTTCAATTGCAGGTATTTTCCATCAATAATATACCTTCTGTTAACTTTCATGAAATTCCATAAAGAGTTATGAAAGTTAATTAACTACAAAGAAGGTTTTGATACTAATAAACAAACCTTTTATTAATTTGAACAAACTTGAATCCCAAATGCGAATTTGTTCTTCTTCCCTTTCATATTCATTTGTGCCATAAGTCTGTTTGTCATTAACCTGTAAAAATGATATAATATAATCGTTTGTCGTTAACCTGTAAAAATAATAGAATACAAACGTTTGTCGTTAACCTGTAAAAATGACAGAATATACCGTATATCGGGTTATTTTCGCGTCGGCTTTTGTTCGCGATTTTGGTGTAAAACAGGTCAGTTAAATATTAGTTGTGTTTATAATTGGCGTTTTACTGCTTTATTCAATGCATTTTAATGGACAAAGAAATTTACGCGGAGGCTAAAGTTCGTGCAAACTTGACCACTGCGAACATAGCAAAAATTAAACACACGCGAAAAAATCCTGATATACGGTAGTCGTTTGTCGTTAACCTGTAAAAATGATATAATATAATTGTTTCACCTAAGTTCAATATCTCATTTCAATAATATATAACAAGAGCTGTTGCCAGATGGCAACTCTATACCTCCACTTGTTGAACCATGAATCAATATGTAAGTGCTAGTGGACCAAATACAGCCCTGGACACAGTACAAGTGCATACACAATACAAGAATACAAGAAGGATTTTACATTTTGAAAATTTCAGCCCCTTTGACCCCTTTTAGCTCGGAAACCGTAAGACCTGCACCAAATCCGTTGACAAAATGCCAAAGCTTACATTATATCAAGATTGATTGATTGAATATTGTTTAACGTCTACTCAGCAATATTTCAGCTATATCAAGACGAGAACAAGTTTGTTGATAAATATTCACTTTGGGGTATGGAAATGGCCATGGGACGGGAAATTCTGACTGCCACTGGAAAAGTAGGGTGAAATCGTCAAGGGCGGGGAATTTAGCCTTGTAGCCGATCACCTACGGACCACCCCAAAAAGAGCTTGCTACAAGGGTTCTTTAACGTGCAGGAAGCGTGGCATTTCTTCCAACACGTGGACCTGAGTTTACATCCCATCCGAAAGATGGGTTGTGTATTTATTAATCCCGCACAACCACGGAATGGGTCCTATTTCTATATCCCGTGACCCTCGGGGTCAGCCTCCGTTTAGGAGGGGTCACACCCCGCAAGCCGGAGATACTGGGTCCTATTTCTATATCCCGGGGTTCCCTCGGGGTCCTCTGTTAGGATGGCTCATACTCCAAGCTCAGAGGATGCTGCGGGCCTATTCTTCAGCCGAGACCGCGCACGCATTATATCAAGAGGAATCAGAAGAAAAAAGTCCCATTAAATTCTATTAAAAAATAAAAATTTCTAATATTTCGAAAAAAATGCAATTTTGGCCCCTTTCAACCCTTGTAGCTCTGAAACAGTAGGAGCTACTTGAAATTTGCTGGCATATCTGTGAAAGCTTATATCATGAAGAATCTTAAGAAAAAATCCCATCGCAATCCGATAAAAAATAATAGATTTTGAAAAATTGCAATTTTGACCCCTATGACCCCTTGTAGGTCAGAAACAGTAAAAGCTATGCGAAATCCGTTGACATATTACTGAAAGCTTATATCAAGAGGAATCCAAAGAAAAACTAAAATGTGTCTGTAAGCCATGGATGCCCCGCCAATAAACTTATCACAAAAGATAACCTAAGTCGCTCAAACAAAAAATATAGGACAAGGTCACTTAACTGTAAATAATTTGGGAAGTACTGATCAAGATGATTAATTTGCTGAAAAACATTGTTTTATAAATGTGAAGTTGTTTAGAAATCGACCTGAACTCATAATTTGACCGAACTCATTCATGCATAAAATATAGGTCATGGATACCCAATTGTTAGTGAAACATGTAGTTCTTCTATAGATGAATGTTTCTGTAAAATATCATGATGCTACAATACATAGTCGTTGAAAAACAAACTTAAATGCAAAAGTTAACCAAAGTAACTGAAGCCTAAAATGAAGGTCAAAGCCACCTAATTGTCAATAATTTGTGTAGTACCCATTAAGACAATTAATTTAATGAAACATCATTGTCTTATAATGTGTACTGTAGTTATTGAGAAATAGATTTAACACAAAATTTAACCAAAGTCACTGAAGCGCGAAATGTAGGTCAAAGCCACCTAATTGTCAATGATTTGTATAGTAGTCATCAAGACAAATAATTTGATGAAACACCATTGTCTTATAACATGTAGTTGTTGAAAAATTGACTTTAACGCAAAACTTAACCAAAGTCACTGAAGCGTAAAATGTAGGTCAAAGGCACCTTATTGTCAATGACTTTTGTAGTACGCATCAAAGCAATTAATTAGATGAACCATCATTGTTCTATAATGTGTAGTTGTTGAGAAATGGACTTTAACACAAAACTTAACCATAGTCACTCATACATGAAATGTAGGTCAAAGAGTCAAACTATCTAGTGAACTCTGTAGTACTGGTATCAAATATCTACATGTACCTACTGACTTACTATCAATGTTCTATACCTTACAGTTTCCGAGATTAATGTACCTTAACGCAAAACTTAACCGTACCTACGGACGGAAGGACAGACAAGGGTAACACTATATGCCCCTACCACATTCGTGGGCGGGGCATAAAAAAGCCATATAGAAGCCTGTCATGTACTACCCAAGACCAACATATATACCGAATATCATTGGCCTACCACTTAAATTTACTGAGAAAATAACCTTATCACAAAAACTTAACATGTTCACTAGACCGTGAAATTGAGGTCAAGGACAACAGCCATAAGACAGACTGTCATGTACTACCTAAGACGAACCTACATAACAGATATCACTGACCTACCACTTATAGTTACTGAGAAACTAAACTAAGCACAAAAACTTAACATGTTCATTGGACCATGAAATTGAGGTCACACACAAAAGCCATATAGCAGACTGTCATGTACTATTCAAGACCAACTATATACCATACTATTTAGGGGGTCAGGGTGGCCCAGGCTCCTCCATAAGTTAGAAAATATTTAAATTTCCTAGGGTTTTTAAAAAAAAATTGGGTTTGGTCCCCCCATTTAGCAGAAAGTCCAGAAAGTCTGGATCCACCTCTGATTTCTAAAACTTTACATATATTCCAGACCTGAAAATATGGACCCTTTTGGGCTACACATCAGTACCTACCTTAAATTTATATACTGTAGGAAGCCACCCAACCCCCTCCCCCTTTTGGGTACTAACAGGATTCGAAAATAAATTACCATAATTCTGGAAGGACTACCATATTGGCCCCTTTAGATTGATGAAAGAAGCATAGATACACAATGGGAGTGGCAAAAGACGCCACAGTGGAAAATTTCTTGGCAACCAATTTATAAAGGGGGGTCCGTCGTCATTTGATACATTGGATCAAATGAATTTGGCGGCTACAATCCTTGTATACAAGGATTGTACAATCCTTTTGTATAAGGATTGTGGACAATCCTTGTATACAAGGATTGTAGCCGCCAAATTCATTTGATCCAATGTATCAAATACAAATAAATTATCAATCGTGCCTTAGCCGCCTCATCGCTTAATAGGCAAGCAGAGTGACCTCTGATGGTGAAGGCGTGGTAAAAATTTGAAATCGAAACTTCATGTTGTCATGCTCACCGAAAATGTTCACCATGATAAATAACACATAACTTACCTCTCCAAATTACTAATAAACGTTTTTAACAATAGAAAACACGATCAATTGTCTTCTCAGTCTCTGTCTCTTGTTAGCTTTCGTTTCTACCGCTCAGCAGTGCGCATGTGCGATTTTTTCTTGTTTCCTGTTGAAAACCCGCGAAAATTTGAAAGTGATGAAAACGAAATATAATTTTTCGCTACTTGAAAAAAGTGTAT
>MJUU01061510.1:164975-184917 GCA_002080025.1 Modiolus philippinarum | reverse complement strand
CCCCCTTTTTGAAAAAAAAATAGTGGTATCCCCTCCCCCCTTAGCAGAAAGTCTGGATCCGCCACTGATTAACGGAACGGCAGTTCTTCTGATTAACCCGAGCTACTACGAACCCACCATACTTGTTCCTGAATTAAATTATGCCAGCAAATACGATTAAAGCGGTAAAAATACAAATATGTCATGAATGTAACATATGATAATAAATCACAGAATCGTGAATTTCATAATATTTATTACAACTAAACTCTACTTTTTCTATATTCTATAAGCTGGCAGATATGAAATTATAGAAGATATTTTGAGAATTTGAACACAGTTGCTATTACATTTTTTTCTTTATTGTTAATTTTCATGTAGAATTTATATTGATTGGTTATCTTATTTTCAAAATATAGTTCGCTGGGTTTCGTAACCACTGCAATTACATAAACTGAAGTGATATTCATCGTCAATATATTGCACGCATAAAATTGAAATCTTATTATAAGGGGTGGACAGGGGGTGTCCAAACTTCCTCCTTTCTACAGCCCCTCTAAATTTGTCAGCCCCCTTTGCCCTGATTTCATCTTGATTTAATGGAATCCAGTCAACTTGACCCTACAGATATATTCATTTGACATCTCTTAATCTTTACTGATACCACCGAGAGACCGTGAGTTTAAATGCCTCTGCTCAAAAAGGGTCTAGATGGGGTCCCTTTCCCCGAAATCTCGACAATTTTTCTGCACTTTCCCGTTTCCCGAGCGGGAAAATATATTACAAAGATTCTTAAAGAAGCCATCTTTTCCCGTTTCACGAGCTCAATTTTCAGCAGTTCCCGCTTCACGCTGGACATCCTTTCCCGTTTTCACGTGCACTTTTTTGCCACGATCCCATTTCCCGCTTGCTTAAAAAGGCCAATCCCGCTTATACCCCATCGAGACCCACTGACAAATGTAACCCATGTCAAATACAGAATGAGATGAAAATAGACCCAAATTAGAATGAAACGGGCCAATCATTATTACCTATCAGAATTTGTAATATATTAAAATTAACGTCCCAGCATACAATTTAAGGGAAGTTACTCCCTGGAATTGACAAGACCAATCTATTTCATTCACTAATTCTTAATGCCCCTTGACAAAAAATTAGTTGGTGATCTAAACGTTGAAACAACATTGTTGTTTTCAATAATGATCCAAAAACCTGCAAACAACGTTGATTCAACATTATAATTTCAATGTAGAAATTGTAACATTGAAACAACTTTGAATTTTGGTTGTTCAACATAACAACTAATTTTCAACGTCGATTCAATGTTGTTGTGCTTGCTGGGTGGATTGACCAATCGGAATGCAGGAAACTAACCAATCAGAGGGCGTTTTCCAAATATTAACTGACGAATTACAGCTATGGAGACAATAGACATAGAATATAAAAGGAGTACAAGAACAGACTGAAGCCAATAAAGACGGAATGGGTGTAAATATTGTTGACGGAGATTTATTGAAAGCAGAAAATGTAGATGTTATTGTTCATCAAGTGAATTGTCTTTGCATCAAGGCGCATGGATTATCACGACAGATAGCTGAAAAATTTCCATGGGGTGATATATATTCTACCCGTAGAGGAGAGGGAAGCCGGAATTAAGCAATCAAAGAAGACAGAGGAATTCCAGGAACGATAAAAGTATTGAGGTCACCTAATCCCCTGCAGCCAGATGTTGTATGCTTTTTGAGTCAGTGGGACTATGGAACTGTTGACCAAGCTCGTCGTCACATACTACCGTATGAAGATACCTACGAAAATAGATACCGCTGGTTTCAAAGTTGTTTGCAGTGCTTAAAATCATTGAAAATCTGTTTTGTAGGGTTACCCTACAAAATTGGATGTGGATTAGCAGGAGGAGACTGGACTTTATATTATAGAGCCATTAAAGAATGCTCAGCATCTTCCGGTATCAAGTTTGTAATTTTTAGATCAAATGTTTGAAGATGCAAAACACAGACTTGAAAAGATGATAGCTGTGTTTGAAGACAAAGAACCAGAACTGAAACGGATGAAGGTAGTTACAGAATCCAACCAAGTGGATCTTAAGAAGATTGACATACTAGTGAAAGAAGAACCAGCACTGAAGAGAGAAAACTTAAATTGACAATAATGTAAAGACAGAAAAATTAGAATGTTACTGTGACTTTGTTTAAATAAAATAAAAAATGAAAATGCATTGTCAGGGTTTGTTATTATTATGCCCCAAAAGGATAAAGTGATAAACCACCGAAATCATCTCATATTTCTCAAACACCATTACCACCACCACCACCATACACTATTATCCCACCACCACCACCGCCACCACCAACACAGGCATAGCCCAACACCACCACCACCACCACTACCATAGACTATGATCCCACCACCACCACCATAAACTATTATCCCACCACCACCACCACCCAGATACCTTAAATTCACCACCACCCAGATACCTTAAATTCACCACCACCACAACCACCGCCGCCACCACCACAATAGCCTATCAATCCACCAGCAGCAGCAGCAGCAGCAGCAGACCCCAGTATTGCATGAAGCAGCAGCAGCAGCAGCAGACAGACCTTAGTATTGACGAGAAGCAGCAGCAGCAAAAAATCCTGTAAAAAGGCCGGTAAAGACAACAAACCTGCGATAAATTCATCGAAAATACGATCTAAAACATGAAATATGAACAGAAATATGAAAAGAAATGGAAACTTTGACATAAAAATACAAACTGAAACAGGAAATTCGAACACAATTATACAACAAAAAGTGGATTGAAGCTGTACATAATGTGGACCAATCAAATTGCAGGAAATTCAACCAATCAGAAGCCTCCATTTACAATGGATTGACCAATCAGAATGCAGGAAAAACAACCTTTCAGAAACCGTCTGACAAAAATTAACAACCAATCACAGCCGTCGAGACAAATGACTTGCACTATATAAAGGTGCGATCAACCAGCTTCCTCAGTCGCCAGATTGCAATGTCTACCAGTTCGAAAGCAAAGATACCTAAAGTAAATGGTAAGTACAGTAATTACCCATCACTAATTAATATTCATAACTAAGTATAATGTCTATAACTAAATATTATAACTAAATAATATCATTTTGTCGTTACAGATGTATAACAGTGACAATCATCGTCGTGACAACCAACACCGATTTAGTTGTGGAATATGTGAGAAGACATTTTCTAGAAAAAACAATCGTAACCGACATATGAGAATCCACAACCAAAACCCTTTACCCATATGTCATCAACAAGAGAAGCACAAAGTTAAACCAGAACACCAGCCAACAGACTGTAACAATGGGGAGTATATAATCAAGCTGAAAATTAAACAGGTGGTACCACCTGGCATAGAATGAACGTTTTATACACTAACAGTTAAAAACGTCCAGTACTTCTTACTTGATCTACGCAACATAATAGACTCCATTCTAGGGGAGGTGATAGTTGAGATGGAACAGCACGATATAGTACAGCCCACAATTCAGTGCCCAGGACTGGACTTACCTATTCAATTACCTAATATGCAGGTGGGCCAACTATGCCCGGGAGAATTGGTATGGAAAATCGAACACGTACTACAATGTGAACATTTGAAATGAAAACATTAATTTGAATACATATTGTACAGGAAGCATGTGGATCTCCGACCCGTGTTTGCCTAACTGACGGAGATAATAAAAAATGCATATCTGTTAATATCTTGTTGTTTATAAATACAAAATGAAACGAGAAACCAAATCCCAAATGGATACTAACCAAATACAAAATTGAGAAATTGAAAGTTCAGAATGGAAAGTAATCTAGACACTTAAATTCGTGAACAAAGTATCACATAAAAAAAAGAACGAAAAAATGTGTATCTGACAAAACATATCAAGCGAAAACTTGTAATTAGGTTCAAATAACTCTGGTAAATACAAACAGCACTAAAATCATATCACGACAAATGCAACATAACTTGTCTAACAATACTGTAACATGAAGGTTGAGGTAAGGGCTATGGTACAGGGACAAAATTAAACAAAAATAGTTTTTTAACAAACTAAGATTAAAATACGAAAAATAGCCAATGCTACTAAGGTTATAGAAATACTTTCATGGAAACAGTATTTTGGGGTACAGTTCCAACAGGTTATAGTTACTCAAGGTTACAGATAAGCTAATAAAAGATCTATCATTCCGAAAGTCATCATTTTCGAAACAAAACGTAAATTGAAAGCGTACATAATGTTGACCAATCAAATTGCAGGAAATTCAACCAATCAGAAGTCTCCATTTACAATGGATTGACCAATCAGAACGCAGGAAAATCAACCAATCAGAAGCAGTCTTACAAAATGAACCAACCAATCACAACCATCGAGACTATATAATGGTGCGATCAACCGGCTTTCTCAGTCGGTAGACTGACAAAAAAAATGGATAAAATTCAAATGCGATTATTGTTTGCATCCCGTCCCGCTGAGGTCTACGCCATCTTAGTGAAGGCTAAAAATCTCCAGAAGCATTATGAAGGCCTCGAGAAATGGAAACGAAGACTAGTTGGTGCATTCTACTCTGCCAACTGTAAATAAAATGAATAATTCATTATTGAAACAAATCACCTCCGAAAAAGAATAAAAGAACAAACAACTAAAAATTTTGTCAGTTGATTCCCAACTCTCGAATGTATCGGACAAATTGTCGTGCATCTACGTCGTTACTCCTACTGGAATGACGAAATATGTGAAAGAAAAGGAAGAGTCGAAACCTGGATATCGGCGGAATATCCGGCCAGATTTACCTTTTATCCACACATTTAATCCACGCATTTAAAACCCAAGAAAAAGAAGTGCTCCAAATGTCAAGAAATAAAGAAAAGCTCTGAATTTGACAATAAGAGGTGGGTTTGTAAAATATGTACCGTGGGCCAAACTGAACAAACAGGTGAAAAAGGATCGCAAAAAATTACAAGAAGACTATACTGCCAAGAAAGTCAACACCACAACGAATGAGACAAAGCCCCAATGAGCATCAACAAAACAAAGAAGATAAAAAAATAAAAAAGGAACAGAAAAGATAAAAGAAAAGAATAAAAGATGAAGTAAAAAGAAGGAAAAGGGGTAATGCAGCCTATAACTATACGGCTATAGCCAGTCACAAGCCTGGAGAAATGCAGAGTGACCTAAGTAAGCTCTCGCATATAATGACAATACAATAGATCTAGCAAAATATTTCATTCAAATAAAGTTCAGGTAAAAGGTTAAGAAACTGGGTAAACAACATCAATAAAGTAGTTTAGGTCGGGTGTATGTGTTGGGAATCTTAATTATTAGAAAAAAAATAATATTCAAAAATAAATTTTAAAAAATGAACATAACTCTAATAGTTCGAAAAAAATAACAGAATAACATTCAAATAAAAATAATAAATGAATATAAAGTTGTCATGGGTTAGAGATTCGATAAAATAAAGATGATCATGAAATATTGTGAAAAAGGCAACATAGAAAGACAATAGCAGATTTCACTAGAGAAAGAAGGGACAAAATTCTAAGATTTGATTGAAAAGGGAGATAATCAATGAATATGATGGGGAACAAATTAGCAATAGCAGACGACAGTATAGAAATTGGGCAGGAGAGGGGAAATCACTCTAAGAATTGAATGAAAAGGGAGATAATTATGTAATATAATAGGAATTAATTATGCAATATAATGCGAAATAATAATACAACGGCAATAGCAGACGAAAGTATAGAAATAAGGCGGGAAAAGGGAAATAACTCTAAGAATTGGATGAAAAGGATGATAATTATGCAATATAATAGGAATTAATTATGTAATATAATGGGAAATAATAATACAACGGCAATAGCAGATTTTACTAGAGAAAGAAGGGGCAAAACTCTAAGAATTGATTGAAAAGGCAGATAATCAATAAATATAATATAATAGGGAACAAAATAGCAATAGCAGACGACAGTATAGAAATTGGGCAGGAGAGGGGAAATCACTCTAAGAATTGAATGAAAAGGGGAGATAATTATGTAATATAATAGGAATTAATTATGTAATATAATGGGAAATAATAATACAACGGCAATAGCAGACGAAAGTATAGAAGTAAGGCGGGAAAAGGGAAATACCTCTAAGAATTGGATGAAAAAGGGACATAATTATAAAATAAGGTAGAACATAAGAAAACCACACATGAAAAGGGTTAGACAAGAGGAAATTAAGTCAAACATTGGATTACAATACAAAGAACAATACTGAAAATGGGTTGAAAAGGTATAACAACAATTAAAAATGGTAGGACAAGGGAGAAAAAGGAAGAAAATACAAAGAACAACTTTGAAAAAGGTATATAAGGTTATTACTACATTTAAAAAAGGGTAGGATAAGAGGAGATTAGTCTAGAAATTGGATGAAAATGGAAGGAAATACAAAGAACAATACATAAAAGCAGTGGTACAATGGAGAAAAAAGAAAGAAAAATATACCAAGTACATTATTGAAAAGGGGTATAATACTATAAAAACATCCGAAAGACCACACCCGAGTCGTTCCGACTAGGGAACATACCCGACTTCCGGTAAAAATGGTCGAATAGGGCTTCCAATAAGACAACTTCCGGTCTACACATGGGGCTACGCCCATTTCCGGTCGTGCATGTACACTGTAGTAAGGTCATACAACACCCCTGCGGGGTCTTGCACTCTTTCAACACGTCATTTCCTATCAATATGGTTACTTACAGTAGATACGTACCCACTTCCGGTTGACACATGGGGCTACTCCCACTTCCGGTGGCGCATGCGCGCTCCACTAAAGTCAAATAACACCCCTAAGGGATGACGTGTTGGAACAACACGTCATTTCCGGTTAAAATGGACGACTAGGGCCTCAAATAGGGCTATTTCCGGTTGCGCATGCGCAGTAAACACTTCGTGTTCTGGTCATGTGACTTCCGCTTCCGGTCACGTGACTTCTGGTCACGTGACTTCCGGTCTACGTCACTTCCGGTGATCCACCGCATCCACCACGTCAAATCATAAGCGAACTGTCCCCATATACTACTGCGATTGTAAGAAGAAGAGGACTATGACACTAGTAAAGCTTGGAAGTATGCTGTAGATATAAGGCAATATCCCTTTGCTGAAGTATTGGATTGGTGACCCACCGTCGATCGAAGAAAACGAATCAACGTAAAGGATAGACAGACAAAAGACAGCTGGGATAGGGAAGGAGGGGTACTGCAGCCTATAACTGTATAGTTATAGCCAGCCACAAGCCTAGCACAATGCAGAGTGACCCTTCCTGGATTCAGAAAATAATTGCTGGAATCAATTGAAATATTTTATATCACTACCACCACCACAATACCCTATTATCCGACCACCACCGCCGCCGCCGCCGCTTAACCACCAATGGACACTACCAACCCCGCCGCCGCCGCCGCCGCCGCCGAAAAGTGAAATGAGCACGCGAGCACTGACAAAAACGTACTCGTGAGTCGTATTAAATACTGGTGAACATAAATATCAAATCGTTAGTAAATCACGAGTTATCTCGCCTAAGTCTCGGATAAAATCAACAGACCTTTAAAAATGGCGGGAAAGTAACTACCAAGAGTTATGTCCCATGACAAACGCGGACGTGATAGAAGACACCCTCAGAAATACAATGATAACTGCCGAAAACATCCGAACAACCACGCCCGAGTCGTTCTGACTAGTTCACTAGTTCCGACTAGACCACTTCCGGTATGCAGACACACCAACTTCCGGTCGCGCATGTACACTGTAGTAAGGTCATACAACACCCCTGCGGGGTTACGTGTTGTTCCAACACGTCATTTCCTATCAAATTGGCTACCTACAGTAGTTACACACCTACTTCCGGTCTACACCTGGGGCTACGCCCACTTCCGGTCGCACATGCATCATACAATAAGGTCATACATGACCCCTGCGGGATCACTTGTTGTTCCAACACGTCATTTCCGGTCAATAGGCCCGACTAGGGCTTCAAATAGGGCTACTTCCGGTTGCGCATTCGCAACAATAACACGTCGTGTTCCGGTCACGTGACTTTCGGTGACCTCATTTCCGGTCTACGTCACTTCCGGTGACGTCACTTCCGGCACCACCACGACAAATGTGAGGTGAACTGTCCCTATATACTACTGTAGCTACAATCCGACAGTCCTTGAAATCGACTGTTTCGCTGGTCCTTTTATTCCGATAATTCGGGACATATCATTTATATGTGAGAAAATTATTTGAAATTTGAAATATATTTTGTAGCAATCGAGTTATTGACTGATCCAGATAGGGACCCTGAGGTTTGAATCCCACTTAATTTCGTGCATAATTTAGGTAAAAAATACCAAAATGCAAAAAATAGATTGTGACGGTCTCCTATATTCGAAGTCTTGATCTGCCGATGGACTGTTTCCGCCAACTAATTGAAGAGATTGCATATATCTTGGTAAGTTTAGAAGCAGATGCATTTGTGAATAAATAAAAGGATATTGAGTAAATGCACATGGGACAAAACCCCTATAAAGAGGGTAGGAATGGGGGTATCCTGATGACGGTTAACGGTAAAAAAAATGCCAAAATGACGTTAACGGTAATATTCATGCTAGATGTTTCAACAAAAATTTGTTTTGACGAATGACGATATTTTTTTTTCCAAATAACGATAACGGTATAAGATTCGGGTAATTTCACGAATCACGCTAATATATTTTTGACGATTAACGGTGAAATTTTGACCAATTTGACATTGACGATAGCTGAAAAGAGGCGTTTGACGGTTAACGATAAAGGGCATTTATATCATCTATAAATACATGGTAATATAAAGCAAATGGTGTTGTTCTTCATCTTGAAGTCAGCATGAGGCCTTCAACAAAGAGTTAACACTCTACCTCATAGTAAATTAAAGACGGTGCCTAGCACCGGTTTAAGTGGAATTCACTGGCTAAATGTTGAACAACGCTACAGCCATGTATCCATTTTGTCATGATACGGGGTCCTCAACAAGCATAACATATCGGGCAAAGTACTCTCACAAACACTGGACCATCCGTTGCCCGACAAAGGGACTAATAGACAATGCAACATAGAAACGGTCATAGGACACTCATCGAGTTGATTGTAAGAAAACTTTCCCATCAAACAGAGGTACAAACCCTCTTCGCTTCCGGTTATCAATCGTACTGATTGCTTACAATACACAACTACAACCCTGAATACATTTCAATACTAACAAAATTACTGTCACAGTAAACAATGACGTAGTAATCTAAAAATGAACAGTGTTATGAACTGTTCAGGATGAACAACACTTGCCGTGTTGGGTTGATAACTGGAACTGTTTCATTGTATCTAAATACCTAAACCGTACAGCGGAACAAATGGCCTTAACGTAAAATATGATTTGACATCCCACCAAAATAAGAGTGCTCTCAAGGGTTACTGAAGTAAAAGGTCGTCAGATTTTTGGTATTATTACCTTATTCACATTGTGAGAATTTTCTAGCTGATTTTTTTTTTCTTTTTTCTTGTCCGATATACATCAAAGGAGTCCAAAATTCTCGCCAAAATCAAACATCGTGAGAGGTTATTAATCAGATCATCGTTGACTTTTTTTCATCGCATGCCGCGGTTCCATCGGCATTCTAGTTGTAACCACAGGACATGTAGCACGAGAATCGGTTAAATGTCCCTTTTTAGCTCACCTGGCTAATGCCAGGGTGAGCTTTTGCCATCACTTTGCGTCCGTCGTCCGTCCGTCCGTCCGGCGTAAACTTTTCATTCAAAGATCTTCTCCTCTGAAACTATTGGGCCAATTGGAACCAAACTTGGCCACAATAGTCCTTGGATGGTCCCGTACAAAAAAAGGTGTTTTTCAGGTCTGTGCGATATCCAAGATGGCCGCCAGCGGGAAACATAGTTTTAACATTGGACCTTATGGAAAACACATTCAAAGATCTTCTCTGCAACTACTGAGCCAATTGGCACCAAACTTGGCCACAATAGTCCTTTGGTGGTCCCTTACAAAAAAGGTGTTTTTTTTAGGTCCGCGCAATATCCAAGATGGCCGCCAGAGGGAAACATAGTTTTAACATTTGACCCTATGGGAAAACACATTCAAAGATCTTCTTCTCTGCAACTACTGAGCCAATTGGCACCAAACATGGCCACAATAGTCCTTTGGTGGTCGATTACAAAAAAGGTGTTTTTCAGGTCCGCGCGATATCCAAGATGGCCGCCAGCCGGAAACATAGTTTTAACATTGGACCCTATGGGAAAACACATTCAAAGATCTTCTTTGCAACTACTGAGCCAATTGGCACCAAACTTGGCCACAATAGCCCTTTGGTGGTCGCTTACAAAAAGGTGTTTTTAGGTCTGCGCAATATCCAAGATGGCCGCCAGCGGGAAACATTGTTTAAACATTGGACCCTATGGGAAAACACATTCAAAGATCTTCTTCTCTGCAACTACTGAGCCAATTGGCACCAAACTTGGCCACAATAGTCCTTTGGTGGTCGCTTACGAAAAAAGTGTTTTTCAGGTCCGTGCGATATCCAAGATGGCCTCCATCGGGAAACATAGTTGTAACATTGGACGCTATGGGAAAACACATTCAAAGATCTTCTTCTCTGAAACTACTGAGCCAATTGGCACCAAACTTGGCCACAATAGTCCTTTGGTGGACCGTTACAAAAAAGGTGTTTTTCAGGTCCACGCGATATCCAAGATAACATAGTTTTAACATTGGACCCTGTGGGAAAACACATTCAAAGATCTTCTTCTCTGAAACTATTAAGCCAATTGGCACCAAACTTGGTCACAATAGTCCTTGGGTGCTCCCTTACAAAAATAGTGTTTTTTTGGGTTCGCGCTATATCCATGATGGTCTTCAGCTGGGAACATAGTTTATCATTGGACCCTTTGGAAAATACATTCAAAGATCTTCTTCTCAGAAACTACTAGTCCAATTAAAACTAAACTAAGCCACAATGGTCCTTAGATGGTCCCATCCAAAAAAAGGTATTTGGCAAGAATGTACCTCATCCAAGATGGCTGCCAGCGGGAACATAGTTTTAACATTGGACCCTATGGAAAAGACATTCAAAGATCTTCTTCTCAGAAACTTCTAGTTCAATTATAACCAAACTAAGCCACAATGGTCCTTAGGTGGTCCCATCCAAAAAATGCATTTGGTAGGTCTGTAACTCATCCAAGATGGCCACCATCTGGAACATAGTTTTTACATTGGCCCTAATGATTTTAAGGGAAACCTCTGCCCATTTTTTTTTTATTTTTATTTGAAATGTGGTCTGAATGTTTTAATTTCAGCAATATGTATTACTTTGATTCAATTTTTTTTTAATGGTGTTCTGTTATGGGTTGTAATGGATGGTGGATCTTTTGGTTGCCATGGAAACAAAATAAGAATACTGTAATTTTAGAAGAAAAAAAAGTATTCTGCTAAATTTTATGTTTTGTTTTTCCTATTGGAAATGCCTTTTATCTATGTCAGCCATGGTCCAGGTGAGCGATACAGGCTCTTGAGAGCCTCTTGTTTGTTTTAGTGGCATATTGTTAAATTATTACAGCAGAGGTATTTTATTCGTCTTTTCTATTATTTATTGGTTTTTGGTATTGGTATTGTCTGTGCTCTTAACATTTTTGCTAATCCATTCAGTGTAAAATTGTCATCTACTAGATTTTTTTCATGTATTTATCGTATTAGATGGAGTAAGATGAATGTGTTATTGCACGGCCCCTTGAAGACATAGTGATTTTGTTTTCTCTCGTGTTGTCAGCGGGCAGCTTCTTGTAAAACTGCTCATCTGACAACTGAGATATCCCCTCTCTTACATATTCGTCCATTCCCCAGGCAACCAAAGCCCCGCCCTTGTCCGCTGGTTTTATGACAATGTCATTTCTAGCTTTAATGTTCCGTAAAGCCTGTTGTTCTTCTTGGCTCAGGTTATGTTTTTTCAGGGGTTTAGTTTTTAAAGCTTGAATTTGACTGTTACATTTGGTAATATATTGATGAATGGTGGGAAAAAGAGAAGCTTGAGGAGTGAATTTAGAATGTTTGGTTTGATACTTTGCTTAGAGAAGATAGATGGTGGTTCTGTTGGCGTATCATCAGATTCTTCGTCCTTACTGAAGAAGTATGCTTTAAGAAGTATGCGACGGATGAAGGCTTGGATGTCGGTATGGTTCGTAAATGAATCTGCCATAGGAGTATTTGGAATTAAGACCCTTGGCTAAAAGACTAACTTCAGAATCACTTAACTGAACGTTGTCAGGTATACATTTAACTAGGCGATGTTCATCAGGAGTGGCGATGGACTGGCTGTTGGTATCCATGATGTTATTTTTGTTGGACTGGGTAGATCTAGACGAGTCGGGGATTAAAAATTTAAATTTTTTGGATTTTATTTCGTTCAAGTACTGGTATACGTCATCATTAAGTTTTTTTATGAATGTCACAATATTGGAAGCCAAAATCGGATGACATGAATGAAATAGTTCTTTCTTGTGGAATTCTTTATTGGATTTGAAGATATAGAGCTTAGTTTGGAACGCCTCGATGTTGATACGCAGAAGGGTAAACGAATACCTTTTGGGGATTTCTTCAACTATTAGGCTCCACTCTCTTAACAATGAACATCAAATCAAGTTATTTTACCTATAAACAATCACTCTAAAATATAAACATCAAATTTATTTTACCTGTATTCCACTTGTGACCTTAACTTTCACCTCTCAGCCATTTTGTTTCTCTTCCACGGCCCCTTGTACACATTAATGTCGATGATCTTGGCCAATCCCTACCTATGTCTACTTGTTTTTTAATCTTTTATGTTTTGACATGTGTATATATTTTTTGTTTTACCTTTTATCGCAGTTCGACAAGAATTTTAACTTGTTTGTTTATTTATGCTTACACGAACTGCCGCACAGCACTTTATTTTCTTTATTTTATAAATTTATTTATGTCTCAGTGGTATTATTGCGCCATTTTTGTCTTAAACTTGTTCAGTTTTGGTTTCATAAATTCAGAAATTTAACAAAATGATTATAATACTGAAGTGCAAAGAAAGTTCCAAAATATTTATAATTTTTATTCCTAATGTCTTTTACAACAAAACACATGAGCTGTAAATCTGTTGTTGGATTTACCTAACACAGAAATTACGCAAGGGAGGTAATTTGATAAAAAATTAATATGGATATCACTCTAGAGAAATTAACTTTTCACAATAAATCTCTCTTATATATCAACGGTGACCCCTAATTTTTATTTTTAATACATAAACATTATAATGAGTTTAAACACATGCAAAATACAAAATCGATAATATATTTTTAAAGCTATCCCCACATACATAAATATGAAAAAGAAAGGAAATGGGGTAAATATCGGTAGCAGGACGTTTCGGCCATAGTGTAACCTCGGACTTGGTCGTTTCGAACTTGGACGTTTCGGCCATCGTATGCTAAAATTACATGAATACACCTTACACGCATGTGTCAAACTGATGTAATTTTACAGCTAGCTGTTCTTTTAATTGAATAATATAATGTCTTTTGTTTTGCGACATTGGCCATGGGTTTTCCATCCTAGCTTTGAAAGGTTAACTAGTCCTGAAATCCATGATTCAGTGTAGCATATTTCTATTTGGACTTTTACTGTTGCTACAACAGTAAAAGTCCAAATAAAAATATGCTACACAGAGTCATGGATTTCAGGACTAAAAGGTTAACATGCTACCCTATCGGAAAAGTCTCAAAATAACTGTATAATCTTGCTGAGTAAACCTTCATTCAATCCATTAAAATCATCAACACAAATGAGTGCACTTTGTATTTATTTGATTAAAACACATTACGGACAGTTTTTGTCTGGAATAACTATAAATATGTGTCATTGTCGATCGTTCTCTTTTACAAGTATCTTATTACATTCAGTCAGATCCAAACTAACGTCGAATTCTGTTCACAAAAAGTAATAGGCTATTTTTTATATCATTCATAAAGTTTTTACGGATTTGTAAAACTTTCTAGCACATACTCATGACAGGGCCGAAACGTCCAAGTCCGAAATTACACATGGCCGAAATTTCATATGACCGAAGTGTTTTAGGGCCGAAACGTCTCGAAATCGTAAATATCAAGGAGACAACATCCCATATCCAGGTTAAAACGACCCAAAACAAAGCATCTAGGGGTCACCGTACGGTCTTCAACACAGTGAGGAACCTCACACCATATAGTAAGCCCTAACGTCATTTTCCCCATCATTTCTATGTAAAATCCTTAAATTTTCAATTTCAGTTTTTGCACTTAAGGGTGTATTCTGGTGAGGTTTCAGTCTCGTTGCAATCTCGTTTGGAAATAACTGTAAAATTATTTTCATTTTATGTACAATAGCAATTAATTAACAAAATTATAGGAAATCAATACCCTGCAGACACCTTAGAGTATGAAGAAACGTCCGTGACCCGGCCTTCAATATGCAATGAAATCGCGAGATCAGTAAACCCACACGTTGGAGAACACTTTGATCTCCCATGCTTTGAAATTGACGAGAACAGCATAAGAATTAGAGAAAATATAAAAATCATACCAGATATGAGTTCAAGAAAATTAATTAAACAATGGCCGTTTTTACATGAAATTTCACTCCATGGCCAAAAGTTTCAAACATAAAAAATATTGACACTTTCTCAATATATTTTCTAATTATGAATGAAGGAATGTCTATCATTTCCTAATTATCTGATTTAATCAAGTGAAACCTGTCAGCGGTCGTCATGACAAGTTGAGACGCTTTACCTGGTTGTTATGGGTGACCGGATTGTAAACAATCAAAATCAATGAAATGTTTAAATAATTCACCAACATTGTACCTACCTGAAGAAGTAAACGATTTGGATCGTTTGTCAACGTGCTGGATGTAAACATTTGCAGTTAAGGAAGGAAAAAACATCATACAAGGTACATATTCAGTATATTTAGGGAATGATCATTTGATTTTCGGGGGGGGGGACTAAGGCGATTTTGTAAATAAATAATTCAAAGTTTGAATTTAATCTCGGTGCTAGTGAAAAATAATATTTGTCATGAAGAAAAATAATAAAAAGATTTCTTGAATTTTGATTTAAAAAAAGTTTTTGTTTCAGATGCAGATAAATAATTTCATGTGACATTTAGTGAAATTAAATAATTTGTTCGAGATCGACATGAACATTTTCCCAGCAAAGTCGCCCATTTCAAATCAAATGATCGTTCTTTGGGAAATCCCGGTGTTTTCGGTGATTCGAAGTACCGTCCCCTTTATATGATAATTTTCACTTTTTTCCTGAACATTTCATAGTAAGTCATGTCAAGCGCTGCCGAACTAGATTTCGTACTAAACTGATATGCATACATGTACAATGCAATATGACTAGAAACAGGAACGATACAGTAGAGGATGAAACTATACACATACATGTACGACACGAGAGTTTCATCAGGGATGGTGTGAGGGGTAAACCGTTAAAAAATATTAAAAATTGGGGTAAATTCGGATGTTTCGCCAATATGTATTATTTATGAAAAAAAAAATCGCCCCTCGCTAAGCTGACTTTGTTATTTTATGCCTTCCATACAGGTTAATAAAACATCTGTCAATTAAATACTGATAGCCATAAAAAGTACGATTTTTTTTTTATTTTTATGTTCAATTTTCTCTGAATACCAAATCAAAACCAATCTTAATATATGTACATAAACTTTCATTTCACATTATTTAGCAAAGAAAATACAATGTGCCCGCTGTACAAATTATTGGGGATATTAAAGTAGAAAGTGCAATCATGAAACTTGATAACAAATTGTTTTTTTTTTATTATTATTTCTGGAATTAGGCATATATTTTGCTGGCTTAGATGAAGGCAAGATTTTTTTTCTGTTATTGTGTTTTCGGCATTTTGAGCTGTTTGGTGAAATGAATCAGTTGTTTAATATGTGACATGTCCCTGAACACAATGAATTATTCTAATAGAGGAATCACGTTATGTGCTAAAGGCTCGCTAAAGGTGTTGTATCGGTATTATACATGTACCATGTATATATTTATATAGCTAAATTAAACCCCTTATTATAATCAAAGTTAAGTTACATAAAGTTAACTCTGAATACCAAATTAAAACGATAAACGCACTACAAGGATGAGGTCATGCGAGCCTTCGGTGTTCGGTGACTGTGCTACTTCGTGTACCTAGAAATAGAGAGGTTGCAATATACATAAATACATACATTATAAAATATGAAAATTTAAATATAAGTGGGAAGGTCTATGAAAATAAAGAAACCATGTGACAAAAAATGAAAATTAAGAAATCAAAAGTGGCATAATTTAGATTCTATTGACCAGTTTGAAATCGTTTTGTTAGGTTTATTAAATTTCGAACTTTCTCAGACATATTTGAAATTTCTGCGAATAATAAAGCGTCATTGCGAAATAGTTTCGAATATTTAGATAAAAATTTCGAATGTCTAAACGGATAATCTCTATGAATATGTTAATTTAGACATTCAAGAAAAATGCTACATGTGTAGTTGCATCTTCATTATACAGTGCTCCACAATGCCAATGACATGCGGTGTCTATATAAATATTGGTGACAGTATACTTGTATATGTAGTATGTAGTTGTGACCATCTCCGTAGTATTCTAGGGGCATGTAGACATTAAGTTTTATTTTTGTACATTACTTTTGTAGATAGTCATGGCAACGATAAGAATAAATATGGGAAAACAAGAAGAAGAGGAAGAAAAGTCGTATGAAAAAATGACATTGATGGAAAAGTGGAAACACCATTATGGAAATCGAAGACAACAAGCACGACACACTTCAAGGAAAGTGAAAAAATACATATATACCATGTATGTGTTCCAGTTTACTACACAGCTGTATGTGTTCCTTTGTTATATCGTTCCTAGACTTTTTGAAGAATATGATGAATGGACACAGTATTGGTTAAAAGTTCTCGTAGTGTTCGTTGCCGTGGAATGGTTTATGAACTTCTGTTGCACCTCTTTCTACAGTTCATCAATTGTGAAAACACGTGACAATCCCACGATAGAGATGAAGGAAAAATGGGAAAATCCGCCGGAATTCTTTGAATCACGTCATGAAACTACATCTAATGGACACCCACCACAAGCGTTGAATTATCCTCGCGACGATGGTGGCATTCCTTGGACATACTGCGATATATGTGAAATATACACACCTCCTAGAGCTCACCATTGTAATATATGCCAACAATGCATTCTAAAACGGGACCACCATTGTTTTTTTGTTGGCACGTGCATTGGATTCAAGAACCAACGTTACTTTTACGTGTTGGCGTTTTGGTCAGTTTGGGTCGGATTTGTAGCTTTGTACTTCAATGTAAAATATTTACAGAAATTTTATTGGCATAATGCTTATTCGTGGACCAATTTCCTACCACCTGTTGCAATATATCGGTGGTTTTATGGAGCAGAAGACTTAAACTTGCATATAGTGATCCTCATTATACATATATACATTGAATCTTTAGCTGGTTTATTAGGAATTGTTTATTGTTGTGCTCAAACTTCATTGGTAGGAATGGGAGTAACTTTGTTCGAATTTTCAAAGCAAGTCAGAGTTAGAAACAGTAACGGCATCAATGCTAACTTCCGGTCTGTTTTTGGAGACTTCTGGGCGTTGAATTTTATATTTCCGATGACAATACTGTTTAAACAGAGAGAGGACGGGTATAAATGGGAAGGAGTTAAAATTGATCACAATAGTAATTATTCAAAAAAGAGTTTTCAATAAATAAAAAAGAAAAATTCCTTCTTCTTTACTTTACAATTAGAATGAGACGAACAAGAACAAATTTATAGCAAAATTTGCTCATTTGAATCCCAGCTTTGGGTTAATGGGAACAAGAAAAATAGACATGCATACAATAGTATGCACCAATAAATTATGTTATATGTACTGTGGTAGACCGGTAGTAATAGTCATATCGGCTGCGCTGGGGAAGTACTTCTTGAGCTCAGTCGGTTAAAGTGCTGTCTGCAGATATATAGTTCATGGGTTCTACCCATGTTCTATCCGATGTAGTCACCGATGACATAATTATTACTTGTAGTTCATCTCAGTGGTACTAGATGAACAACAAAACACTAATATCTGTCATCGAGTCGAACAGACCGGAGCCTGAATGAATACCGAAACAAAGATTTTTTTACAATCAAAAGTCTAAGTCAAAGCAGATGCAACACAAATGAAGATTACATGTACGTGATAAAGAAAAAACAAATATACATAAATGAACAAGAATGAAGCAAAACTAAAACACTAATATGCAGTGTGAACCTCACCGTAAAAAAGGGGGAATTGTATACTTTCCCCCTGGCATGAAACCCGTTACACTACCAGTACACAAAAGTCGGGTTTTGGCGCATCAACATCTCAACGAGGGACTCACTCGATTCTTGCCATGATAAAGTCCGTCTAAAAACAAAATGTCCAAAAAATATTCCATATGGATGAGACAATGAGTTTCTTAACCGTCAGATCATCTAGAGATGACTTTTTTTCCAAGAAACAATTAATAAACATGAATTTTTAAAAAAATAACACATGACTGAACAATGAAAATAAGGTCCAGATTATACATGTATGACAGATATAAACTCGCTAATAAATGGAAATAGAACCAATGTTACGTTTACTGATTTTATATTTATCAAGAAGTGAACATGAATGTAAAAAAATAACAAATTGAGGTCAGGGTTATATTTCTGATGTGAGAATAAACACAATATAAACAAGAAGTACTGTGGTCCGTTGGGCCACAAATGAATACCCCCGCTTTCGAAGTGTGATACATTTCTTTAAACAATTGTTCAGACCCAATTTGAAATCCTTCACTTTAACATATTAGCAAATAGGAACATATTAGCAAATAGGAAGTGATAATATGGTAGACCTGAAAATTGCTTACACATTACAACTCATCATAATCAGGGATGGCCCTGGCTTCTGAATATCTGTCGCCAGCTTGTATTTTTTGTCGCCAATTACAAAAATTTGTCGCCAATTAGGGAGCATCCAATTGGTTTTCTAGTTTGGACGATAGACTTTTGTTTTCTTTCTTCCACACTAAAAGAATAGTTCTATTTTGTATTCTTTTGTTTTGATGGCACAAATTCTTTTATCATTTACATGCTTTGCTGTTTCGGTTTGAATCGTATGCTTAACATTCCTTGTTTGCTGCCTTTTGCGGGTACTATTTTCAAACATTTCAGTTATGTCCTTCAAAGTTGTTAATGTTTCATCTGCAGACAGATCTTTTTATTCCCCTTACAATGAGGAATTTTTTAATATCGTTTTCTTCTTCATCATTTACATGCTTTGTTGACTTGCTTCATAATCTTTGATCACTGTCTTTATCAAAAAGTGATAATTCTTCTGTCATGTCAATGTAGGCTTTCTTAGGATTTATTGACACTGGTCTCCCCCAAATGAGGGAGATAAGAAATATATCATTTTGTCAAGTTTCAAATAAATAGCTTTTCTTTCAATAGGTCAATAAAAGTATTAAACAAAAATTGAATTTGCAATTATTTGAATAAAGTTTGTTAAACTTCAATATAATCCCTTAAAGTTAGTTCAATTTTTTTTTTCATAAGACTTGATATACAATTTATAGTAAAAACTAACACTCAAAGCCTCTTTAATTTCGTTTTCACAACATAGAAAAGGGGAAGTAACTCAACTTCATAATTGCATAATCTAATCCGTTTGTTTTCGTGAACATTTATGAAAACTAGAAGTGATATTAAAC
>MJUU01061510.1:131356-164479 GCA_002080025.1 Modiolus philippinarum | reverse complement strand
GTTGCCAAAATGATGAAAAAAAAATTTCTGACTGAGGCTTTCTGCCAAAAAAAATAATGACATTAATGTTAATTTTGAAAAAAAATATTTTGTTGATACGCGTGCAAAAAATAAATAATTTGTTTCGCGCGAAGCGTGAAAAAAATTTTCTGTCCAGAAAAAAAAAACATAACCCCCCCTTCAGGTTAAATGGTCGGTCCCTAACGGAATACCATATGCCTTCTTCAACCTGAGTGAAAAATCATCAATAATATCATCATGATAATGAAATAAAGTCTATTGGTGCAAATGTAATACACGAGTGGACTTTATAAACATAAAGTGACTTTATAGACATAAGTAGATGATATAAATCGATTCAGTCACTGATTCGATCAAACTTCTCATTTTGCGACCTTTTAAAGCGGTGGTTTTTTTTACAGTATTTGTAAATTATTGATTATTGCACAATACCTTATCTTTATTTTTAACTTCTGGTTTTAAATTTAAACATTACTGTTCTTATTCTTTTTATCAGATCTATATTTAAATCTAACTAAGCGATATTGCAATACCAATCCCATCATCTTTTACAAACCTGTTCCCAGTACTACCTATGGTAAATGTTTATAATACGTTTCAACTTCCACTAGGAAACAGAAAAAATAAACCCCGCCCCGTTTTATCAGGACGAAACTGGACGCCATTTTGATTTTCGATAATATGAAATTCCTATTGGTCAATAGTCTTCTGGGCATGCGTTCTCCTCACTACGCAAGCGTACTCCTCACTTTTCCCCAAGAACTATCTATATAGCTTGGCTATTCCATAGCCTAGCTAATAAGTGATATTAAACGAAAAAAAAAAATGAAAAGTATAAAATTTTAGTGTATAATAATACTCTTTCAATTCCTTTGATTCCTTTGATTGGGCTTGTATCTGTCACAAGTCATTTTGGCACGTGCACAGGTAAATAAACATGAAATATTGCTGAGTAGACGTTAAACAATATTCAATCAATCAATCAATCGTAATGCAATCAACAGATGACCGGAAATAATCAATGGACTGCAATTTTGTTGCCAGGGGCTATGAATTGACATTTAATTATTACCTATGATTATTTTAACAACAAAAATCATGAAAGGTTTCAACTAAGAAGGGTAAAAATTGGATAATACCGGCCACAGGTGCTTGAGGACAGGACCCTGTATTGGGCCCCTATGGCCCCTCCCCCTTTTTATAATATTTACTCCATTTTTCAATATTGGCCATTTATTTTAACTATTTTGTACTAATATAACAAATATCTATCGTCGATTTCCTATTTTACTATCAATGTGCATTTCGATTCGCTTTATATATCGAAATGCACATTGATAGTAAAATAGGAAATCGACGATAGATATTTGTTATATTAGTACAAAATAGTTAAAATAAATGGCCAATATTGAAAAATGGAGTAAATATTATAAAAAGGGAAGGGGCCATAGGGCCCAATACAGGGTCCTGTCCTCAGGCACCTGTGATACCGGCAAGTGGATTTGAAAAACGTTGTCGCCAAAAAAATCGCCAGGAACGATTTTTTGTCGCCAGAATGAAAATAAAATCGCAAATTGCGACATTGGCGAAGCCCAGCGCGAACCCTGATAATCAAGCTTCAGACCAAATATGAAATCAACCCAACCTATATAAGCTGAGAAAAAACTGTGATGAGATTTTTTCCTTCATAGTTAGATATAGTTAAACATCAAAGAATCGGTAAACAGGAAGTGCAAGCAAAACAGACCTGGAAATGGCTTACACCTAGCAATTTAGTATTATAAACCTCCCAATTGCAACCAAATTTAAAGTAATTCCCACTAGTAGAAGCCGAGAAAACTGTCTGGAAAAATCTCACCCATAGTGGGTTATAGTAAAACTTCAACATATCGGCAAACAGGAAGTACATTTGTAGTAACACGTAAGACCTGATAATATGCAAATCCTTCTTCTATCTAGTTCTTACCCACCAAATAATCATCGTTTACTATGTTACACCTAGATTTCCTACGAGGAGGAATGACTAGGTTACCGAAAGCTATATTTTGTATAGCCTATGTGGCCTAGTGTTCTAGGGCGCTGGACATAGTGCAGGCGGTGTTGCCATAGATGACAACAAAGCAGGGATTCAAATCCAACCGTAGACCTTGCTGGATTTTCCGATGTTAACAGGTTCAAAAAGATGATTTTCATCACTGTTGGCATTCGGAATCATATATTCTACCATTGCAGCTTACCTT
The DNA here is from genome assembly GCA_002080025.1 of Modiolus philippinarum. Lineage (NCBI taxonomy): Eukaryota > Metazoa > Mollusca > Bivalvia > Mytilida > Modiolidae > Modiolus > Modiolus philippinarum. The sequence continues at coordinate 162,218 of MJUU01061510.1, read as the reverse complement.
ACCAGCACAGTATCATAGAAAAATACCTTACACGTTACAACTCATCACAATCAAGCTTCAGACTATATATGAAATCATTCCAACATATGAACACTGAGAAATGTGTGACGGACGACTGCAACATATGGGCAAACTGGAAGTGGTAATACGACAGACCTGAAAATAAGTTACACGTTACAACTCATCACAATTAAGCTCAAGACCAAATTTGAAATCATTCCAACACTGAGAAAACGGCTTGACCAAAAATGTGACGGACGGACGGGCGGACATCCGCATCACTTTATACCCACCGCTTTTTCAAAGCGGGGGTAAAATATCTTATAGCTAAGAGGGTCACAGAGCAGATTGTTACCCGAGAAAACATTGTCAACTGAAGCGAATCAGAGGTTGACATTGATTTTCGAAGGAAAAAAATGCCAACCGATGCAAAGCAGAGGTTGACATTGTATTTCGAAGGGTAACAATCTGCTCTGTCACTCTCTTAGCTATATGTTTTTTTTTCTCATTATATTGAATGTTTTGTATTGAAAATCATTGAACCATGAACAATGTTACCCTCTGCTCAATGATACATGAACAATGTTATCCTTGTTTACGCATCATTAAGTAGAGGGTAACATTGTCCATGCTCCAATGATTCCATGTGTTAGACCAAACGGCTGGCAAATACTTGTTAACCAATGAAAACACAGGAAATTTACATGAAGTATAATAAAGTAACATTTAAATACAGTGACTGAGTGAGTCTAACGCTACAATGGTTTAACATTGTCACACGATGTTGCGATCTTACAAAGGTAGCGAACCGTGCAAATGAGGTCGACTGACAATTGTAGAGAGACTGGCATATATTAAATTTATTTTATCTTTATATTACAATTCCAGAGAAATGGAGCTGTATGTGAAAATAATATTTATCAATGCTAATAGAGACATTGAACATTTAAGAGAACTGGGCATAGGTCATCTGAAACATTTGGTGCAAGAAAGTTCAGACCATAAACTTCATATGAAAGAAGATGATGCATATAAGTGATATAATCACCATCATATACTTTTAAAAACTTCAAGGTTTCAAGACTGGTAACGACAAAAAAAAACGGGAAAGACAGGAAACACCCACAATAGCCGAAAAGTACAATTCCATTATCAATGAAGTGATGGTAAAAACAAGCAACTGAACAACGTTTTTATTGTTGTTCTGCATCTTGAAGTCACCATGAGGCCTTCAACAATTAGCACAATTCGCCCGGAGACCACAAAAGAAAAACACCAATAAAAAGACAAACGCAAACAACGATAGGAACTCGGGATAGCCGGACTTGGTAACGACACTTAGCAAAAGCCAGTGTTAGGGTTAAACAGATTTATGGGTACCCAAACCTCCCGTTTATCTATCCCGTTTCCCTAAAGTAATGATAAACATGCAAATAAAACCCAATCCACAAACTCCGTTACTCCATGACTATCATCTTGGAAGCTGTTGAAAATTAATGCCATTTGTTAGAGTCGAAGCAAAAACATTGTATGTTCTAATTCTATGTACAAAAAGCGTTCCTTCCAAAATGAAGTCAAAAATGCTGACGTCAGTTTTGGAACAAAGCATTTCTGACGTCATGAAACCTGACATAATATTTCTATGACGTTGCTTTTCTTGTCTGTTTGCCAACTAAGTACATAAAATTCTACTCAACCAGTATATGTAAGTTAGTAGATCTTGGTAATTTTACTGTGCATCATCGAATTTCTAATGGGAGATGTGAAATTTTCAAGATTTTTAGATCAAACCTGACTGATTATGTGATTTTTTTTTTGAAATTCTAAGATTCGAATTTAGGGATTGGAATACAGCAGTATTGAAAAACGACTAAATACAGTATGAACGTAGATCTAACCTTTAATATTTTGTTGGAAGCTAATTTATTACTGTGTGAAGTTACCCCACTTTCCAAGCCAGAATTGTTTCATTGTGGTTCTGAAAGTCAATAATTCAACAGCTATCTTATTTGGACAGTTCAAACTTGATACCTTGGATACCAAAGCTTTTTCATCGCTGCTAGTCCAGTCTGCAATGAGGTAAAACACTTTGAAAAAACTTATTAGGTAAAGCGATGCTGGCATTGACGATTCCACTTCCAAAATAGCCCGCAGGCGTCTCAGTTTGTTATCTTTGAGTCTTGTAGGTATCTGTCTGTTCTTGTTGTAAATATGTACTTGTTTTGTGTACATCATCATGCTTGCCAATCCCTTCATACAAAACGCTGGGTCGTTATGTTCCAGTAAATAAAACAAAGAAGATCTACCTTCACTGTCAGTCATTGACGGGTCTGCTCCTTTTCTTAACAAAGCATCTATTTTCTCGCCATTTCCCAAACTACATGCTATCATAAGCGGAGTCTGTCCTTGTTCATTTGCAATATTAATTCTAGTTATTGAATTATTTGCGATCTGTTCAAGAAAATTTACGGTAATTTGTTCATTCTGGGACAACATATGCAATATCCCATTCCCACTGTTATCCTGTACGTTTGTCTCCGCACAGGAACTTATCATAAACTCGACCATTTGTTCACTGCCGTATCGGCTTCCATATAACAAAGGAGTAAGTCCGTCTCTATCTTTACTCTCTAAATTTGCCCCAGCAACTGTTAAAACCTGTAAGGCCTTTTGGAGTCCCTTCTTGGCACAAAAATGCAATAATGTACTTCCCTTTTCGTCAATAATTTCTGACGGATTTGCTCCGAAATGTAATACGATATACAAACAACTTGCAGAATGTTCATGCATTTCTTCTATCCGTCTTTTAAACTGAGCTGCAACCCAACCGTCGTCGGAGTAAAGTTCTGAAGGACTAATCCTAGGCCAGTACTGAATGCAAATATTTATAGGTGATCGGCCATTTTTATCCAGGAGATTAATATCGGAACCATGTCGACAAAATATTTCCACGAGTCTTGTTCTTCTGAACATGCAAGCAAGATGTATCGGTGCTATTTTCAAGGTAGATAGTCCTTTGTGGTCGACATCTGTATCGTTAGTATGTATGGTATTTAGATCAAGAGTCGTACTCTCCATAATAGCAGAACATCCATCCAGATCATTTTGTAGTATACATTTATGCAGCTCTTTCCATACTAGTCCCAGATCAATCACGGCAGATTCTTCATTATTATACAGTTTCGTTAGAGAACGCGTTGATGTTGAAATGTTCCCATTTAGGTTCCGCCTGCTAAAATGGCAGCCCATATTTTTTTGATTCAAGAAAGAAAATATATTTCAGGAGTCATGGTGTGTAAAACGTCACAATATAACGATTCAGAGATTCCGCGCAATACTGGTACGTTAGACCTCGTGTTATCTATTAGCTGACATGTTTTACATGTATTGCTATCTGGCGCATCCATTCAGCATTTCGGGGATTGAACTCTTTTGTTTCAAATGTGCCTAAAATTTCGAGCCGAATTTTAGAACCCATTGGAACACTTGTTTCTTTTGTTGACTAGTTTTGCGGCTTGCCATTCAACAAATTTTGTTCCATAACAGTATTGATATGTGAATGTATTTCAACTCTTTACTTTACCAAATATGCTTAATTTTTATAAATAAATACCAGAGTAACCGTAGATTTAGTTTCCCCAGATGATCATTTGGACAACTTATATCTCTCTTCAGTGCAGATCAAATCAAATTGAACGATGTATAAATCTGTTACAGAACAAAGAAGCATAGGCTAAGCGAAAAGTCAAAGCCATCCAAGCACAGAGCTTTTCAGATCCTTACTTCCTTAGTTTTACACATTTTTTTCAAATCAAAATATTTTAAGTTTTCAAATAATTTTTTTCTTGTCAGCACCAAAGTACTTTACTATACTTGGACCAGCAGTCAGTTATGCTGATCTATTATGGTCCGTCCTATAATAAAAGTACAAAGGTATTTTCTTCCCGACAGTCCGAAAGTCCGACGGTAAATTCCTCCTACAATCCGCAGACGTTATTCCCACGATACATTTGGAATTAAGTAAATAATTCATCATGTTATAAGAGACGATTTTTTTCTTGATCAAAAAGATGGATTAATACGGGACTTTCGAGATAGGAACTATCGTGTAATTGAAGGCGGAAACGATTGCCTCAAATACCAGTGAGACGTAGTGACTGGATTCTTTATCGATACTTTGATGTTTAGTTATAAACCAAATTCGTCAAAGAAACAAAAAAGATTTCTTGTGTAGTATCAGTGGGAATGCTTTGATTGACTTGAAATTAAATAAATGCTCTCGTAATCAAATAATCATTAAAAAAATACCCTGATAATCAGGTAATCAAGAAACCATGACGGGCCTCTCTAATTTGCTTTTAGCCAATATCAATAATCTATTTCGATTCTATTGTGTCGAAGATAAAATAAATAATATTATTATACTTTACTATAGAAACTATTGTGAAAATAATATTGATATTTCTACAGGTAATAGCGTGTAGACCAAATAACTGTTCGGGAAAGTGCTCGTAGGCAAAATAACTGTTCGGGAAAATGCGCGTAGGCAAAATAACTAATTTGAATGTGATTAACTATTAAAAAGAATATCGGAGAAATCTGCAGTTGATAGTTAACAAATGTGTTTTTTCTAGACCGTGACTGGGGCAAGTTCCTTTGCTGGATATCCACTACATATGGCAAAATCTTACCGTTTTGCTCATTTGCATATATCGCCATTTTTTAGACATTTTTAGACAAATCTTAATTTCCACTTCAGTATTTTATAAGATTATCTGCAAAACTTAGTTCTAGACGGCCACCACTCGAACGGTTTACACACGTGTGCCATATATCCAACGTTAATGACATGTTGGATTTTGAAGAAAACTGTACATTAAATGTCGTGGTCAAGCCCGCTTTCACTTACTGTGAAACTTGAACAGCATGGCGTTAGATTCAATATGGTTCCATCCAAGATGATGGAAAGCTGATCCCTGATTTTAAAAATCAGTTCCTATTGGTACGTGCCTACATTATGTATATATGACAAGTTTGGAAATCCTGATTTCAGATATTGTAATATTTCGTCTTAACCCTTGATAATGATTTCCATGCAGTGTTCCTGCGGCTGGTAGTCGTCACAAAGAAATCCGTGAGGATAGCTTCAAGTTGCGGAGGGGGACTATACACAACCGGTTTGTAAAGTAACTACAAGTAAAGAATCGGATTTATTTTTTTCACTGTTCTCATATTTCAAAGTCACAGCGTAGAAAAAAAAATACTGTTGTTACTTTCGATTTTCATGGGAATTCACTCCAGGTGTTTACTTAGCTTTGATTTTTTTTTAAGTTCCGTGTTTTAATGGCTTTCTCGTGTCTTTGTTTTTCTTTATTCTCCTTTTTACCACCTTTCTGAACTGTGATTTATGTATTTAACACATCTTTGTTCCTTCAGTATTCTACTCCCGTTGTTTTGTAACAAAGATATATGTTGAGATAACTTGTGTCCAATCCCTTTTGCATTTGTTTTTGCAAATAAAATATGGTTAATGTAAAGATATTCTGCCGAGATTCATATCCCCTGAGTTTTGGTCAAACTAAAATAATTCCTTGCAGCTTGAATATATACTGATTTACCACGGGTTGGCCATTTATGCGGTTTAAGAGACGTCAAATTAGAATATTTTTTTTTCTTTGGAGCCTTTTTAGTCAAGACAATTAATCAAAAGAACATGCTAACCATATTGGAAAGATAACTCTCAATACTAACACATCGATCGAAATTGCACGATCTGTTATTTGTCTGCGGGGGGTAATTTCGATCACTGAAAAAACGCTTGAATATTATGTAATAAGTGAATTAATAGTATATTGTCAGCACCAAATCCTTTTTTTAAGATTTTTTGTCTAAGAATTTATATGTCCACTAAATATGAAGCAATAGAAATACTTCATAGCTGTTTTAATCTCAACTTCGATCCCGAAAAATGTTTTCAAAATTTCCCGGTCATGAAAGGGGTGTGGCGATTTCTCCCTTTCAGGCCAATCAAAATGAACGAAATCCAATCTGGATCCAGTTCAGCGGTAGGAACCAAGAAAAAAGTCCGAGATGTAACAAAAGGTGCATCGGGTGATGGAATAGGGTCATTCAGACGTTCAGAGGAGCTAATTATAAATACTGATCGAATTGCCCGCATGATCGAAATATCACGACTTTCCCCTAGGTATGTCACTGAATTATTATTGATAAACACTTGCATATTCTTTCATGGCAAGTTGTTTACATCTTGAGATTACTTGACATATTTCAATTTCAAATAACAGAAAATCGACATCTTGCAATATCTTGACAAAGGCAATACTGCGCATTTCGCTTCGAATATTATTTCCTTCTGGGAACCTTGAATTTTTAAGATATTTTATTCATTATAGGAATAAAAGTCATTTTGGAGGAGTTTATCGATGTGTAAACGCGGTCGACTCACTCACAAACTAAATAAAGTCCGAAGGACTTTATGTAAAGTTTGTGAGTGAAAGGCCGCGTTTACACATCCATAAACTCCTCCAAAATTACTTTTATTTCTTATAATTCCAATCGTTTGATATAAAAACAACGTATTCACTGAATTTGACGTCACCATATACTGCACTATTTTCCTCGGAGCGTATTAATGGGCAAGAAGCGTTTATCGAGAAAATAACTTCGTTGTTGTTCGTGACCAATGAAATTGGGCGTTGCAAATGCAATTGGAATCATTTGAATGTGTCGTGAAGGAAGGAAACGTAAACTGTATATTTTATTCGTGTAAAACTGACATTTTTTATAAAATGTCCGGGTCCTTCATGAAAATGTTTCATTTCTATTCACAATGTATTTGATTTTTTGACGCCATTTTGTCTAAAAATGGCGATATATGCAAATGAGCAAAACGGTAAGATTTTGCCATATGTAGTGGATATCCAGCATAGGAACTTGCCCCAGTCACGGTCTAGAAAAAACACATTTGTTAACTATCAACTGCAGATTTCTCCGATATTCTTTTTAATAGTTAATTAATAATCTGTTTTCTTCCAGGAAGGGAGCAAGTCCTTGTGATGAAAGCCAATAGACCCTTTCACGATAACTGCGGTCCTTGTACTTGTAAACACTTTTCGTCCTGAAGCGGAAGTGGAAGGAGCTAAAGCTGTATACGAGATTTCGAAACTGAAATAGCATGTAGCTCCGAAGGCGCGACCACACTAGAACGGATATTAAATGATGAAATAAACAGTATTAACAATTTATCATTATGTTTCGTGCCGAAGGCACGACCGTATCACTTAACAGAAAACTAGTCTGTATTTGTATTTTCGAACACGAGATCAAACGAGAAAACACATGATCACACGAGACAGGCAGTTTCGTATGTATAAATTAATGATTATAGAGGTTAAAATGTCGAGCCGACGGCACGAATAATATGAATAAATTGATACAACTGTCGTGCCGAAGGCACGATCATTACCAACATAAATAAAGAATGAATAACAGAGAAAGTGTGGTTCCCATGACAACGCGTTCGTCATTTTGCAAACATCTTGTGTCCGTAGCAACGCATTTCCCCCAAGTATCCGAGTCAATTTATTGACGTGCCGAAGGCACCACCACTAGGATAAGGATAAAACTGTCGTGCCGAAAGTACGAACATTGTGATTCAATAGCAAACAATGAATAGTGTTGACGTGCCTAAGGCACGTAATGAGCCTATGGCAACGCACCCCATCAAGTATCATGACATGAATGAAAACGGCTGTCATGACAGCGTAAATAAAAATGGTGGTAAATTGTTGACAAATGTTCATGCAATCATTTATCAAAATATGCCCATGTAACAACCCCAGTTAACTCACCGACGATGTAAAAACTGCTAGAATGATATATGTCTTACCTTGAAGTTAGATATTCCTTTTCTTCGCCTTAGACCAAGGCTATTTGATAGGCTACTGGCGTGAATATTTGACTGTAAACTTTCAAAATGAATTGGCTTTACGCTTCAAAACATAATAATGCTCAAATTAATTTGAAAATCGTCAATCTTCAAATGAAACAACCAAGCGTCTGCTACACGCCGGAAATATATGTACTTCAAGGGCCGACAACTAAAGAAGTGTTGTTGAGATTGCAATGCATTCAGAGATAGCATAAACTGGTGAAATGTATATGTATATTTTGGGATCGTGAACTATAAAATAATTGAATTGGAATATTACTATGAATAATATTTACTGTGAATTGGAGAGTATATTTAGGGAACTTGAGCGCACCTGTCAAGTCTCACAATTAATTCGCTATTATCAATTAAATATTTTTCGATACATGTGAATATGGGGGAGGGGGCTCAAATATAAATATTTCCACTGCTTTATATTTTTATTGAAGAACTTCAAGTTTCACATGTCTCAAATTAACCCCCTCTCGCAGCTCTGCTGCAATTTTCTTGTTTAGACCCTTTTCAAATAATTTAGATATTGATATAATCAAACACCCTTTTCAGTTTTTAGTTCAGTTAAATAATTATGGATATTGCCCTCAATTAAAGGCCATAATTGTATAATGATAACGTTTAAGTGAGTTCAAATACACGTACATCAGTATAACCAAGACAACGTTGAATTCAATTGAGAAAAAAATATTGCAAAAACTCTACTTTATAGATATATTCTACTTAATACGAATTTTTAATGAAAAGTTTGATAAAAAATTGAATTGTGAAAGGATCACTGGAAGTATTCAGCACGCATGGTTACACACCAAAGCCTCGTATGACGCTTATTTCTACCGGGGAAGCACTGAAGGTCTACCATGACGCTTATTTCTACCGGGGAAGCACTGAAGGTCTACCAGGATGCTTATTTCTACCGGGGAAGCACTGAAGGTCTACCAGGATGCTTATTTCTATCGGGGAAGCACTGAAGGTCTACCATGACGCTTATTTCTACCGGGGAAGCACTGAAGGTCTACCAGGATGCTTATTTCTACCGGGGAAGCACTGAAGGTCTACCAGGATGCTTATTTCTACCGGGGAAGCACTGAAGGTCTAACATGACGCTTATTTCTACCGGGGAAGCACTGAAGGTGTACCATGACGCTTATTTCTACCGGGGAAGCACTGAAGGTCTACCAGGATGCTTATTTTTACCGGGGAAGCACTGAAGGTTTCCGGGGAAGCACTGAAGGTCTACCAGGATGCTCTGTGCCATATTGGTTTCTGAACTGTATAAAAATATTTAAAGAAACAGTATGTCCCATCCTCTCCTAAAATATGACAATATCATTGGATGTTTGTAAAAAAAAGATATTTGGCAAAAAGTTGTGGAAAAATTCGAAATATTCCACAAAATATTTTATTTACCAAATCACTGGCCAATAGGGCTACATGAGCTTTATAGAGATAAAATGAAAAGAACAGATTGATAAGATAATCAATATAAATATATACCAAACAGCATATAAAATAGAAGACAAAAAGTAATGTTGAAAATTTATCATGAATAAATTACTATTTAGTATTTCATTTTTTTTTTTGGGGGGGGGGTGTTCCTAACTGTTTTCAGGTAAAACTTCTTGTTTTTGTCCTTCTTTAGGAGATATTGATATTTTAACCGACAAGATATCACNCCCCCCCCCCCCCCCCCCATATCAAACGCCACTACTCGGATATGGTCTTTTCATTAGAAAATGGATCTTCAACTTCTATTTATCTAGAGTTACATTTGTTACAAAAAATACAATACATACAACATGTATATTAATTACTATTCTTGAAGCAAGCATTATATAACTAAAATATAAATTTTCCTGTTCCTAAATTTATGTTCTCTTTTATGCAGTGGAAGTGGCAGGGAAAATATATCTTTATCCCAAAGTTTACTATTTTTCGGACTTTTGACCATTTGAAACTTGAGGAGTTAAATCCACGACACGACGTTTTTGTCACTAGACTAGATAGTATTTCTACACATTGTTTTGTGTTTCTTTAATTCTATTGTCTCTTCACATACTTTCTTTTTATTTTCGGGGGAAAGAGGGTTGTAACATCTTTTTATTTTCGGGGGAAAAGGGGGGGGGTGCAACATCTTTTTATTGTCTTTTTAAAATTTCGAAATTTCTTCTTTCCATCTTTCTAGCTTGTAGCATACTTGTTACAGAAATTGATTAATGTGAAATGGAGGTAGACTTTTGTCACCAAACCTGTAACCGCTATAATTAATGAATTAAAGTAAACATTAAAATCCGAGGTCATGACACGCTAAGATTGCTAAACAAGCTACAGTTTAAACAGTTTATAATAGTAAACTTGACAATAATGTAGAATTTTAAATAGTTAACAAAAAATCAACTTGTTTATTTACCCGTAACTATGGTAGTTGTTAAGCTCATATAAGTGTTTTAAAAACATGTCAATGCGGGTACATTTTTCACATATGAAATGAATTTGACTCGTGGTCAATAAATACAATAAATACCGGCTTAAATGATTAGAAACAGTTCAGTAAGTAGATTACTTAAGATTTTTTTATGAATTTTAAATGGCCATATTGTTTAACGTCACTTAGTCGACAATTTCCCGGTACGCTACTGACAGGTGCCCGACCCCCCTTTTTTGTTAATTATGCGTTTACACAATATTAGTCAATTACTTTTATTTTTAATAACTAAGAAAGTGAAAATGTCCGTCGAATGTGGCCGTAGAATCTAATATATTGCTAACTGCGAATAATTTCTAAACATAAGGCTGGCATGCACTGATGGGAAATAAGTATGAAAAATGCAGGCCACATCTGATCGATACAAAAATTGTAGCACATATCGTAGTATACATGACCGAAATAAACAGTGGCGGATTCATGGGGCCGGGGGCCTCCTTAGGTTGGAAAATATTTAAAATTTCTATGGGTTTTTAAAAAATTGGATTCCGGACTCCCATTCAATAATAATAATAATAATAAACGTATTATAATTTATTGCAAAATTACACCCCTTGGGGTCAAAGCAATACAGAACATATATACAACATAAACACAAGAATTACAAAAAACGGGTAAACTAATAAAAATAAACTGCAATATAAATTCAGTTGACTCTTTGACCGGTGTTGACCCTATTTCAATTCTAATGATTGTTTTAAACAAATGTAAAGGTGCATACAGACGATAAAAGGGTTATGCTTGGAGTTAGATGTATTTAAGTTTTTCGAAAGAGGATATATCTTTAAATTCAGAGTGTTTATTTACAATAATTTCAAAACGTTTACGTCTGTAAGTCTCATAAGTTGTACAGTTTAAAAAGAAACGGGCTTCATCTTCAATATTATTACATTTTTGACACAATCTTTGTTCCTTCGGTATTTTTTTTGTTTTGTATCTGCCCATTTCAACTCCTAATTGATGATCACTAATAAGAAATTCAGTCTTTTCTTAAACTGTAAAAAAGGCATAACAATTTTCACAAAAGCCCCTACTCTAAAAGTATTGTGTTATCAGGTAAAATTTAGTTTCATGTATACCATATCAATTTGATCTAATACAAGCGATTTGAATTTTGCAGGAAAGTCATTATGGCGACAATACGTGTAAATATACCACAGGAGAAACAAAAGACTGAAGTGGAGATCGACTCCTTTGAATCTCTTAAGGCACATTTAAAAGAAAAATGGCGTCATAGAGACCATATGAAGGAGGAATATAGGGATACTGCTCAGGCGTTCCCTAAAGTACTTATGGCAATGCAATGTCCGTCACAACTATATTTATTTTTGTTTTACATAATACCTAGATTATTTGAGGACTATGATGAAATGACGCAGTTGTGCATGAAAGTTTTTGTGTGTTTTTCCTGTGTGGAAGGACTTATTAACTACTTTTTAACTATTTTCACTGACTCTTCTGTTAAATTTACAGACGTTTCGTTAAAGAAACAATTGGAAAATGAGAAATATGAAATGAATGGCCATGTTCCGAATGGCATCACAGAATCACGGGACGATGGTGGAATGCCTTGGCAATTCTGTGATAAATGTAACATGAATACTCCTCCGCGATCTCATCATTGCAAAGTCTGTAAGAAGTGTATTTTAAAACGTGACCACCATTGTTTTATGGTTGGTACATGCATTGGATTCTATAATCAACGTTACTTCTTTGTGTTGGGATTTTACGCCATTATATGTGGATTGGGTGGATTTGCTGCCACTGTCTGGTACTTGTATACGTTTTACTGGCCTACAGCTTACTCGTGGACAAGCTTATTTCCGCCCGTTATATTCTTCCGCTGGTTATTTGGTTATGAACAAGTAGAGCCACATATGATGATACTGATACTCCAAGCCTACCCAGAATTATTTTTTGGTGGTTTTGGGTTAATAGTGGTAAATGCTCAAATGATGATGACTGTTACCGGTAAGACAGCACACGAATTGACTACCAAGATGAAAATCAAAAGTAATAAATCAGTTCATGACAATTTCAATAATGTATTCGGTGAATTTTGGATGATCAATTTTCTTTTCCCAACGGCTTGTTGCATAAAGCAAGAAGGCGACGGGTATCATTGGGATGGCGTAAAAATAGACCATTCTAGTGATGACAAAGATCATGTAACACTTGATATGTAAACAACCATAAGAATTGCGTTTTCAGTATTTTCAAAATTGAATTCCGTTTACAGTAGGGAAGAAATAAAATTAAATCTTCAGCAGAGGCATTAAAACAAGTTTCGAATATAGTGTACAGGACAGTATTATTCCATTTTCAAATAAACTGTGCGTGCAAAGTGCCATTATGTATTTTTTGTGCTGTATGTTGACACTTCTGTTGTGTTCAATGTGATGAATTCATTACAATAAACATTTTTTTACATGTATTTTGCATTCATTGTACAAGTAAGAAAGGGAAACCTAGATGTCTATTATTTTCTAAAGTACGTTCATTCCAAAGTTCCATAAATTTGTGATACATTGGTAATGCGAGCAAACCTATTAAAGACCTATAAACTTTAGTTTATTCGGTTGAAATTAGGCTGCAGTTTTTAGTTCGCTCAATTGTTTAACAAATTCGCCAATCAATGGCCGTAATCCTTCTAGAGACCAGAGGAATCCTTCTACAGGCCTTCTAGTATAACAATGAGAAATACACCCAGAGTATACTCACAGTACAACTCTATAAAGGTCTCGGAAAAAAGGACGTGTTGATCTATATTTTGATGGGTAGTGACTAAAATTCCGTAAGCTAACAAGGAAAATATAAAACGGACTTGAATTGGTTCTAATTAGCTCAGCTGAATTAGAGGAGATCTTTGAATGTGTTTTTTCGACGGGTTCAATGTTTAAACCACATGTATGTTCCGCTTGCAGCCATATTGGATAAAGCGCGTACCTGAAAACTACGCCACCAAAAGACTAATATGGGAAAGCTTGGTTCAAACTAGAGTTTTAAATGCGATTTCCCATGGGGTTCCAATGTTAAAACAATGTTTCCTCTTGTTGCCATATCTTGGATACATTGCAGAACCAAAAAAAAAAAAAAAATAAAATAAAATAAAATAAAGGGCTACGCCGAGCGCAGCATGATACGACCGCAGCATGTTGAATACTGAAATTTGAACATGAGTGTAATTCAAATGAATGAGGACACAGTAAAGAGCTTGATACAGTAATTAAATGGCCCCTTTAGCTCAGAAACGGGAAAAGCTATGCCAAATTTGTTGACTTACTACTGAAAGCTTATATCAAGAAGAATCCAAAGAAAAAAATCTGATCAAAATCCGATGAATAATAAGGATTTCAAATATTTCGAAAAATTACAATTTTGGCCCCTTTGACCCCTTGTAGCTCGAAAACGGTAAGAGCTACACAAAATCCGCTGCCATACTGCTGACAATACATCAAGAGGAATCCAAAGAAAAAAATCCTATTGAAATCCAATGAAAAATAAAGATTTCACATATTTCGAAAATTTGCAATTTAGGCCCTTTGATCCCTTGTAGCTCAGAAACGGTAAGAACTACGCAATATCTGTTGACATACTACTGAAAGCTTATATCAAGAGGAATTCAAAGAAAAAAATCCCATCGAAATCCGATGAAAAATAAAAATTTCAGGTAATCAGCAAATTTGCAATTTTGGCCCCATTCGGCCCCTCATACCTCGGAAAGGAAATAAGTTACCAAAAATATAAAAGTTGGGCGCCATATTAATTTTTCATAAGGAATCTAATGAAAAAAACTGCATCAAAATCCGACAAAAAATGAAAAATATAGATTTTTGAGATTTCCCCCATTTGTGACCCATTTATCTCATTTACGGTACATGTGACATGAAATCCATTGGCATACTTCCGATTCCAAATTTCCTAAGGATCACACTGAAAGAAACCCCATCAAACCCGATAAATAATATTCTACAGCCCAATATATGAAAACACCTAATTTGGCCCTTTTTGGCCCTTTAAAAAAAACGGGCGGGCCACAATACCCAAAACCAATCCCAACCTTCCTTTTGTGACAAGCAACATTATGTTAAAATTTCATAAGGATTGATCAACTAGAACTGAAGTTATCACACGGAAACGAAGAGTCTACAGACGCCGACGACGACACCGCCAGTATCATACCAATATACGACCTCAAAAATTTTTTTGCGGTCGTATAAAAAAACACACCCTTTTCTTCTGCTAATAAAGAGCAGGTCTCTGCATAGAGAGATATCGCACTTGCCCAACAACGGTACAAAAAATATATATACAGGTGCTGGTTAAAAGTCTAAAAATATGGCGTGAGATTTACGGGATAGGTCTGGCAGCTGTGCACCATCTGCTTGAAGGGTTCCGGGGAAGTGTTTTCCAGTACTGGTTGTGGCAGTCTGTTCCAAATCAGTATAGTGTCTGGGCAGAAGCCGGAATGTTGGTACAATTGGGTTCTAGCATATAGAACAATGAAGCGCACTGTATGAAGTTGTAGTGTGTAGCTCTGATTTTGGTATGGCTACTTGGCCATTTACAATTCTATACATCATGTGTCACTTTTATATTTTATCTCCTTTCTGCTAAAGGTGGCCATTGCAGAGTTTGTAGCATTGATGTTACACTACTTGTTGGTAATCAGGCCTAAAAAAATTGTGAGTTTAGGATAATCCGACCCTACCTAAAATTTTATGCCTACTTTTTTCACAACTTGTTTTATAACAAGCACTATTAAAGTCAGAAATGTTCCTCCATTACTACAATGTAAAAAAAATATTAAAAAAAAAATTTCCTACCTACCCTACCTAACTTTGAAAACCATGTTACCCCAAACACAGAATTTATTTTTCTAGGCCTTATTTCAAAACAGGCGGATCTCCTTTGCACTGCTTCTACTTTTTTTTATATTTTGTACTGTATGTACAAGATATTCAAGCGAAGGTTTGTATACTGGCGGCATGTCGACTTTGTATTTCTCGGACATTACTGGATATTGCGCGGGTAAAGGCTCTGGTGGAGTTTGCCTTTTCGTGATTTGATCTATATGTGTATTCGAGCTTGGAGTAGTATGGATGGTAACTCCGAGGTATTTAGCAGATTCCACTTCCTCCGGTTTATGACCATCTGACAAATTGTATACGTTTGCTGGCAGTACGTAAAAGTTGACAATTCAATCTGCCTGTGGTAAATTATTCAGATATCATCTTGCAGTTGTTCAATATGAACAAGAAAGGAAATGGGGTAAATGTCATGGAGACAACATCCCATATCCAGGTTAAAACGACCCAAACCAAAGCATCTAGGGGTCACCGTACGGTCTTCAACACAGTGAGGAACCTCACACCATATAGTATAAGCCCTAAATGACCCCAAAAAGGTAAAAAAAAAGTGGATAAATCAATGGAAACAAACCACATCCAATAACCCAAATATCAAGAAACTAAAATTTTATTAGAAAACACGGACAAGCCAATCACCAACATATGTCTGATTGTTTATTGATTTTCCAGTACTAAACGCAATCACCAGTAAATAATCTGAAGGTGCTGGACTTGACGTAATCAGCAAGATCATTCATGAAAACAGAAACATCAATGGCCACAGGACACTTCTCTCTGGGACTCCAGAGCAAACTGGTTCTGATTGAGAGGACTGTGCTTCCACTAGCACTCGCTGATTATGTTTCTTGTTGGCGGCCATCTTGAATACAGTGCAGAACACCTTTTTTTGCAGGAGAACAACCGACTATTGCTGCCAAGTTTGGTTCCAACTGGCTAAGCAGTATCGGAGAAGATCTTTGAATGTGTTTTGCCATAATAGTCCTATAAGGCCTATCGTGAATATAGCGCGAATCTGTAAAAAACATCTTTTTTGCACGGGAACACCCAAGGACTATTTTGGTTAAATGTGATTACTGTTGGCTAAACAGTTTCAGAGAGGATCTTTGAATATGATTTTCAATAATGTTTAATGTTGAAAATGTGTACCCTGATGCCTGATGGCGACCATCTTTGATATAGTGCGGACCTGACAACACCCCTTTTAGCAGGGGACCACCTAAAATCTAGCATGGCCAAGTTTGATTCCATTTGGCTCGGACCTGAAATGCTCGTTTTGCAGTGGATGACCCCATGGACTAGTTTTGCCAAATTTGTATGCAATAAGCTCAGTGGTTTCAGAGAAGATCTTTGCATGTGTTTTCATATCGGGTCTATTGTTAAAAGTATGTTTTCAACTCGGGGGGAGGGGGGCAATCTTGGATATAGCGCATAGCTGAAATTTGTTTTTGCAAGTAGCCACACAGGCACTTTTGTGGCCTCGTTTGGTTCCGATTGTCTCAAAAGTAAGAGAAGATCTTAAAAATGGTTTCCCATAGGGTCCAATGTTAAAGCTACGTTCCCCGCTGGCGGCCATCTTGGCTAATGTGCAAAACTGAAAAACAACCTTTTTGCAAAGATCACCCAAAAGACTGTTGTGGCCAAGTTTGGTTACAATTGGCATGTGGTTTCGGAGATCTTTCAATGTTTTCCCTAAGGGACCAATTTTAAAACTGAATTCCCCGCTGGCGTCCAACTTGAATAAAGTGTGGACCTATGAAACACATTATTTTGCAGGGGACCAAAAAAGAACTATTTTTGCAAAATTCGGTTACGATTGGCTCAGTAGATTCAGAGGAGAATATCTTTGCATGTGGTTTCCAATACTGAGGATTCATTGTTACAACTGTGTTCCCTGTTCGCACCCACCTTGGATACAGCGAGGACCATTGTATTATAGTTTCCTGAGAAATAAAGATATATGGACCAGAAAAACAACTTTTTGCAGGATACCACTCGTTGTGAACGAGCCGATGATTTTTTCCCATTGTCTCAGTAGTTTCAGGGGAAGAAATCTATGGTTGTGTTGACTCCTATGGTACAATATTTAAACTATTTGTTTCCAGTTGGCTCAGTAATTTCAGAGAATAATGTATTTTCCAATCCGGTCTAATGTTAAACCTATGTTCCCACTGGCAGCCATCTTTACTAGTGCTGAAAAGAAAAAAAAAACATTTAGCAGGGGACTTTCCAAAGACTATTATGCTCCATTTTGGTTCCAGTTGGCTCAGCTTTTTCAGAGATCTTTGAATGGGTTTTCCTATAGCCTCCAATGTTAAAACTGTTTCCCACTGGTGGCCATCACGGATGTAGCACGAACCCGCCATATTTTTTGCAGATGAACAGCAAATTATTATTTTGGCCAATTTTGGTACCAATAGGCTCAGCAGTTTTAGTGAGGGGATCTTTGAGTGTGTTTTCCTGAAGCATATAATGTAAATACTATGTTTCCAGCTGGCGGCCATCTCTGATAATGCATGGATCTGGAAAAACATGAAAGGACTACTGTGGTCACGTTTGGTTCAGATTAGCTTAAGAGTTCCAGAGGAGAAGATCTTTGAATGTGTTTTCCAATTGGGCCCAATGTTTAAACTATGTTCCATGCTGGCAGCTGTTGTGGTCGAGGTGCAAATCTCCCAGGTACAATTTTTAAAGGAAATCCCCATGGGACTATTTGTTACCAAGCTTGTTTCTAATTGGCACATTGTTTATCCGAGGAGATCTTTGAATCATAGGTATAGGACAGAATACGTACACCAAGTTATGGCGAAAGCTCACCCTGGCATAAAAAGTAATTCAAAACACATAGAAAACAGCCACAGCCGGCTAAGCTCACTTCGTTGCACAGCAGTGTCAACATGTTGCACTGTCAGTAAACAAGAATGGACTATAATCATTCTTTTCCACAGATTCAGTCATGCATAAAACGTAGTTCAGACTGTATCCAAAGCATTCACTGCAGCTGTCATCCCAAAATGTATCAAAAATACCAATATGGTTGATGTGGGACATGTCAGTGAACGGGAATGGACTTGAACCATGCTACCTACCAAGTCACTCATGCGTAAAGTGTAGGTCACAGACAGCATCTGAAGCATGCATTGTTGTTATCCCAAAATGCATCACTAATGTGGAACATGTCAGTAAGCAGGAATGGACTTTAACTATTCTACCTAACCAAGTTGCTCATGTGTAAAATGTCGGTCAGACGGCATCCGAAGCATGCATCGTTGTTGTCATCCTAAAATGCATCATACATACCAACATGGTTGATGTGGGACTTGTCAGTAAGCGGGAATGGACTTAAACCATTCTACCTAACCAAATTGATCATGCATAAAATGTCGGTCACAGACAGCATCTGTAGCAGGTATTGTTGTAATCCCAAAATGCATCATACATATCAATATGGTTGATGTGGGACATGCCAGTAAGCAGGAATGGACTTTAACCATTCCACCTAACCAAGTCACTCATGGGTAAAATGTAGGTCACAGAGCATCCGAAGCATGCATTGATGTTGTCATCTCAAAATGCATCATAAATACCAATATGGTTGACGTGGAAGTTGTCAGTGTGCAGGAATGGACTTAAACCATTCTTCTTAACCAGATGCAGACGCTAGGGGAATCACATAAGCACACCCCCCCCCATCACTTCATGAGATGAGCTAAAATGGCTCAAAAGGGCCCAGAGTCTCAAACTGGGGTATGGCTAGGATTAGCTCAGAATCATTGTTTATAGGTTTGATTTCAATTTAAAGCTGCCCATTTCATTAATGACTATCAAACCATGTTGATTCACATGTACCAACTTTTCAAAGAAGACTTGTGATCGAGTTTGGTTGCAATTAGCAAAGTAGTTTCACAGAAAATTTTTTCAAGTTTTCCTCTAGTTTCCCGTCATTCAGTTAACACTAGCAGCCGGACATGCCAGATATTTTCAGAAGGGGACTGTTGTGAACAAGTTTGGTTCAGTTGGTACAGCTGTTTCAGTGAAGATCTTTGGAAAGGTTCCCATAAGGTCCATATGTTAAACCATGAGTCTCGACAGCCATCCTGTCAGGAAAAGTTGCCAACCTACTGGACACATTTTTTTAAAGGGGGCGATCAAAGCGCTATTATGACCAAATTTGGTTCCATTTTTCAGTTTGAATGAGTTCTCCCATAGGGTTTGAAGTGAAAATGATTAAGGCTGAGCGAATACTTATATCATAAAGCCGGAAATTATATCATAAAACTCACAACAAAGTATTTCCACTGGATTTTGGCATTTAGAATAAAACTGTTTATAAAATATCTTTTACTTCTTATTGGGCAACATAAATGTACCAATAAGCTTTTGCATATTACAGCTTGTACTCATCTATAACAGTACCTCCTGTGTCCATGCCAAACTATCATTCCAGCAATGTTTGTTAATCTCTATCGGAAGTCAACGTCATGCACAAAAGTCCCAGAATTTAAGTAAAGCTTTGATGTGCCGCGACACTCCTCAATATCCCTGCGCACAACAGGGTTTAATGTTAAACTATTACCTTTTAGGTCATCTTGTATTAAATGTGGACATGATGTAGACAGACAACATTGAAGGAGAGCATCTATATTAATGTTTCGAGTCAGTATCCCAGTAGTATTTTAGAGATTTTTAAAAGTGTTCCCTGAAGCATGCGTATAAAAGCATTTTTGGTAGAAAACTGGATTTTGATGATGTTGTAAGACTTGATTCAGTCCGAAAATTATTTAATCAAACTTACAATGTATGAGAGTCAAAAGACTAAAACCCCCAAGAACTTTCACCCTTGTAATTCATCCACAAACTATGTTTGATAATCCTAGGTGCAAGATGGTAGATGTTATGCAATGAGCACTTTGTTAACAAGCCTTATTATCAAAGAAACATCACACATCAACATCATACAGACCTTATTTTTGTACGTGACACAATGCCTTCCCACAATGCATCCAAAGAGGTCAAACAGTACAAAAATTATAATCTGGTCCAGCTTTTATTATAATATGGGCCAGAGATCACACTACAGGCCAGTTACCTATTGTTTAGATACAACACACATCATGTTCACATCATGCATCCACATACCCATAAACAATAGTCCAGAAATTATGGCATAGACACAAAGGAGGACAGACAAGGTGATTCTTATATACCCCTTCCTAGCAGATAAGAAGGAATTATAGATATTGGTGCAATTTTAAGCATATTTCATACAAACACATGAAAGAGAGCAAAACTGCAGAAGGCTGGGATACTGTAGAAGTACTTTTATTCGTGGACATCAATTTTCGTGTTTTCAAAAATATTGCTATTTCGTGAGTCTTAAATTCGTGGTTTCGAATTCTACCCATTCAAACTCTAGAGAAAAATGAATTTCATTGGGAACTCAATTTTGTGGTTTTAGCGAACCACGAAATCCACGAAAATTGGAATCCCACAAAAAATAATACTTTCACAGTATGTGGTTCCTGAGAAAAGTGTGACAGAAATTTTTGTGAAAACGTGACAGGTCAATATATGTCGCCACTGCATTAACCAATGCAACACAACCATGTACCTTCTTTTTTGTCACATGGATTATAAATATATAATAACAAAATATTGTAATATAGGTATTTTATTTAGTAAGACCAATCTATTCATATTTTTCTGGTCTTTAATTCATAAGAATTTATTATTTACAATATACAGTATGTGCATTCAATAGTGATTTCATTTCATTTATCTTTAACCATACTATGAAAGAACACATAGATCTTTTACTACATGATTAGTTTTGCATTGCACATGACCTTTGTATACGAATCTGTTTTCTTTTAGAATTTAATGCTATTTTACCATGAGCTAATATACAAAAGATAGAAAAGTTAACATCATGTTGCCATGGCAATATTTGACTTGAATTTCAGCACTATAAAGGATATTGCAAGTTGAAATTTTTCATTCAGAATCTGTATTAACGTACAGGGTCGGTTTTTAAAGTACAAAATTTCACTGTTTTATATTAAGAATACAACATCGTCTGCTAACATAACTTGATTTGAGTCCATCATTTTTTCGATTGCAGCAAAAATTTCATCTTCATTAAATTCTCCAGGATGTTCTTTTTCCATCTGTCCACGCACTTTATCCAATGACACTGACTGGGCATGCTCAGATTTAAATAAGTTAAACAACGATGCCCTGAACATTTTTAATCTACAAAAGAAATCAAATCAAATACAGCAATTCATATTAAAATCAAAACAAATGTATTTCCTAAAAGATGATCAATGTTATTTAGCCACTTTGAAGAAATTTACATGTATCAAAGAGAATGTCATACAGCTGTATTTCAATGGCTCAAACTGCAACTGAACACCATTAAGTTCAAGTTTAAAAGCTTGAACAACCCTCTACCTCCATTTGGTGATTCAAGACATGGAAGTTCAACTATATTTGCCAAGGAAGAATTTCTAGCAAAAATTCAAACACAAGCCTTTGCAACTCAGCATGTCAATGGATTTAAATTAAATTGTATAGTACTAATGAACTGACTATTTACCCAATGTTCAACCTTTTTTGCTGTCATAACAACTAAAGCGAAGGAAAGATAGGTACCCCATGCCCCCTCAAAACAATTAAGGGCATACTATAAACCGGGAAATTTTCTCTGCAGTTTTATTTTCTGAATTTCGACTTTGGATTTGAAGCGCGAAAATAAAACGGATCAAATATACTTGTCCATTATTGAAGTTGATGGTCAACAATTTTGTAGCACGAACTAAAATCCTGTAAATCTACCATGAAAATTTCCTGGTTTACACATGTTACAGTAATAAAATAAATCCTACATTCTCATCCATTTTTCTCCAAATTTGGTTCTTGCAAGTGAATTTTATTTTATATTTTTTTATCAAATTTTGTGAAAATGCTGTCATTTTAAAAGAAATTGACCCAAATTGGCCAAAAACCAACATAAAATTTTTTGAGGCGGGTGAAAAAATTGGGAGCAGGCAGGAATGACAATCTAGGGATATTTTTTATTGTGGCCTTATGATGTTACTAGGGATAAAAAATGACTATGTTTCTAAAATCTCCTTCAACCTTACCTATCCATTTCATTCACAGAAACACAGAAATAATGGTTTTTGTGAGAACACACTTTGTATTTCAAGGATTTTGTATGTACTTCAAAGGTGAAGGTTATAGAGTTAAAGTTAATGACTTTACCTTTTCTCATCAATCTCTTGAGATTTTCCTGATTCAGTTTCCATTTCTTCTTCCTGTCTACTTTTTCCTCGTTTTGCTTTCTTTTTCTTCTGTGTTTCAACCAATTCTGAAAAAATCCAAATACCATACTGTAAATAAATACATTGAATACTCTGGGACAATCATCCCAATTTATGCGAGTTTAGCCCATAAGAGTGTTTGAAAGTTTTGATGAATTTTGATTTTAGTGAATTTTTTAGAGAGCCTTTGCTTAAACAAAACAATCATTGGTTAAAAGATGTTACAAAACAACAGGAATGTAGATTTGAAGCCCCCTTATATTAGTACTTGTAGGTATAATGGTATGCTTTGGTTCTCTCAATTGTCAAAACACTTGTGAGCATTTAACTTGTCAGGTATGGATAACTTCAATAAAACTTTCACATCATAGCTATAGTATTTATTTCTGTATGCTGAGACTTTTTGAACAAAATTCAAAGTCAATGGTCCCAAACAATTATGTACAACTTATCACTTTTAACTGACATATTCTAATGCCAAATGATCTATCCATATGCCAAATACAAAAAGTCTACCTTGAAAGGTAAAAGTGAAAGCCTTTGTTATGTACAAACAGATAAACAGACTTTTTTATGTACAGACACATCAACAGATTACTGTACTTGTCATTCTTCCTTTCTCTTGTTTGTTTTTTTTTCTTTTTGGCCTATTCTTTTTTTGTGTATTGACTAATGACGCATTAGAGCTTGTTATAACTGAGAGAAAAAAGCCACTTCACATTGGTACAAAATAAAGATCAATAAAGTTATCAGAAATACAAGTATTTAATTTTAGGTCTTACCCTCTTCACTTGCTGTGTCATCCTGTTCAAAATCATACGGATCATACCCCTCATCACCTTCCTTCCTAGGAACCTTTCTTTCTTTTGTTTTCTTTCTGTACAATTACATAAGACAAGATGAACAGTGACATATTATATAATTTTGACATTCTGTCATTCATTATACCATGACCAAGAAGGACATCATACATATTTTGAAAGATTTTATTCGTGTCAGACCAATTCTATTTTCTTTTGTTTAACTTTATTAAGGGTCAGATTCTTATGTCATGCATAACAGGTGACCCACTTAGGCACACTATCTATAAAACCAAATAATGGAGTTCTATGTTGTGATAAGAGTAGCTTAACAAACTTACAATCTACAATATATGTTAAATTCAGGTGTTTCTATAAGTTCTAAATCTACTTGTCAAAATAAAAGCCGTAATGTGAGCAAACAAATCTTAAACATCAAATTTTAAATACATTTCGTTGAATTGTCTTCATTTGTTACACATATCTTTGTAATGCAAAAACGAGTCATTGCTGCACTTTATTTTGTCTATGAACTTTAACAGGAGACAACAGTTACGAAGAAAAATGAAATATGACATTTGCATAACTGTATATGTGGAACTTTTGTAGGGTGTTATTTTTCCCAATTTTTTGGGAAAACTTTTTGGGAGGGGGTAATTCTTTCTCTCTTTCAGCAATTTTCTTATTACTGAATGCACTCACAATAGAAAATTTGGTAGCTCTCCAGGTAATTACAATAGGTTTCTCAATAGAAGTTTGACCCTCAAGGTAGAAAGGTCACATACCCATTCTAATGCAATATGTTTGTAACAGTGAATCTGATTGGATAACAACTGCAGTAAAATCCGCATTCTACAAGCAGTAACTAAGGAAGGTCCGCCATTTTGAAAAATGTGAAGTTCAGTAATTAATGTAGAGGAAAAACAGTCGAAATATTTATACCACTTACCTTCTAAACTCTTTTTATTGAATTTCATTATAAACTGAAGCGTAGAGTCCGACTGAAAACGTCTTGTGTTTACGTTTTTGCAATTCAAGCGTTCATGTGACGTCACGTTGTTTATATGGCAAAGACGTTTGTAAGTTTTCGCGGACTTTTTCTGAATTTCATTTTTAGATCCAAATAATGTAAAAAAAAATATGCTTTTCGGGCCATTGCATTAGAATGGAGATAACTGTATTGTATTTTAAGCTTTGCGGACATAAATCTTGATTTTACGGTCGCAAATATCCGTTTACCTAGCTCCGCTGACGCGTCGCTAGGTAAACTCAATTTGCGAACGTAAAATCTACGATTTACGTCCGAAAAGCTTAAAATACAATACAGTTATCTCCTAATTCTTGTATTTGTTCTGGATATGGGCCAATTAACCTGGTGTCAATTTTAACAGGAAACAAGTCAAGTTCACCCAAACTTGTTTTTAATATTGAAATAGCCAATCAAGAATAAACATGCATTTTTTTCATGTAATAAAGTTAGAAATCATACAGTTGTACCATTACTGTTTAAATTTAGTCTATATAAAAGTTCATCCATTCTCTTACATAATAATAGTTCAAATGTACTTTATCTCTGTGGGTGAAATCAACATCAGGTAAATTGGCACACACCCAACTACATGTATGAATGGGCATTTGATGACCTTTCTACCTTGAAGGCCAAACTGCTATTGAAAAACCTATTTAATTACCTGGAGAGCTACCAAAAATCCTATTGAAACTGCATTCAGTAAAAGGAAAATTGCTGTAAGTTTATATAAAACTTGACAATGCCTTAGCTTTTACATATCACACTTCCAAACAAAACTATTTGCTAAGAGGATATTTTTGCAGATTTTACATAACAAAAATGTAGCAAAAATAACCTTGAAAATTGCAACATTTAAGTAAGCAAACATTCACATACATACAGTAATCAGCTGGACAAAATTTACATGTAGTCCTCACCAGCTGTCAAAGTTTGTGATTTCTATGTCTGTACCTCATCAAAGATGGCCATCAGCGGGGAACATAGTTTAGCATAGGACTCTGATACCACTGAGCCATTTGGAATCGAGCTTTGTCAGAATAGTCCTTGGGTAATCCCTTTCACCATGGTAATTGTAGAATCTACACATTACAGCTGAAACTTACCCCTTTTTAAACGAGACTTCACCGTCCACTTCATCATGTTGTTCGTCAGCACTACTTTCCCCTTCATCTTCACTGTCCTTTCGCTGCCTCTTTTTAGTTTTCTGTAGAACCTAAACCATATAAAAGATACGATACACTTTAAATAATCCAGTGTAATATGTCCTGATAGACACATCAGGGGTAACAATACCACCCAACAACAACATTCTGCATCTAAGGAACACTTTTTCTGGAAAATCCCTTATGCATTTACAGTGAAACCTGTCTAAAACTGAACCCCTTTCGGACCGAAGATATTGTTCGGTTTAGAGACTGTTTACACAGGTTTAAAATAAAAAGAATTTGAAACTAAGGGACTTTAAAATGAGTTTGTTTTAGACAGGTTTCACTGTATATATTCATATTGTTATTTGTAAAATAATATTTTATTACTTATTAAACAAGAGATGTTGCCAAATGGCAGCCCATTATACTCCCTGCTCATTGAACCCTGAATCAATATGGCAAGTGAAAATTTAAGTGTGTGTTGACACAACACAGATGTGGATATAGTATCAAAGTGCTGATAGCACTAATGGAACGATTGGACTCTGTGTTTCTTTAAAACAATATTTACAAATTAAAGAACCTTAGTGAGCAAGCTCACATACCCCACGCCCCATCATATCGGATAATCCTGCATTATCTCAAAATCCAAGTAGTTTGCACATCTCTTACAGATGAACAATCATCCTGTAAAATATCTTAAAAACGGTAGCAGGATTAATCCTGGCAAATGGAGTACCCTGTAAACTTCCTATCTTATAAACTGTAGGCGTTATCTGCACAAATAATGTACCCTATATGCAATATAATGCATAAAAATGACAAAGTTCAACAATGTGTAGTTTTCTGAAAAAAAAAAAAAAAAAATCAAAATCCAAGTAGCATGCACATGTTTGATATGTGCACAATCAACCTGCAAAATAATAACTTCCTATCTAATGAACTGTAGGAGGAGTTATCCGGACAAATGATGTACCCTATATGCAATAAAATCATATAAATGACGAAGTTCAACAATGTGTAATTTTCTGGAAAAATTATCAAAAATCAAAATCCAAGTAGTATGCACATCTTTGATATGTGCACAATCAACCTGCAAAAAAAAAAAAAGCTTCCTAGCTTAAAAACTGTAGGAGGAGTTATCCGGACAAATGGTGTACCCTATATGCAATATAATGCATAACAAGAGGCTCTCAAGAGCCTGTATCGCTCACCTGGGACCTGCAGCACTATAATTCCAAATTGATGGTCCGTCTTTGGTGGTGTATGTATATAAGAATCAGAAACTTTTTATAAAATTTAATTAAAATTGTTCAAGCAGTTTCAGAGAAGATTTTTGAATGCAGTTTCCAAACTTAAGGGACTAAGTTAATCTACGTTCCCTGCTGGCAGCTATTTAACATAAAACTTTGAAGAGGGTCACATAAGGACTATCATATCAAAATTCTACTGAAATTGTTCAAGCAGTCTCAGAGGAGAAGATCTTTTTATGCATTTCCCACTGGGTCCAATGTTAAACTATGTTTTGCTACTGGTGGCCATGTCGGAAGACGGATCAGCACCAAAGTAACAAGCTTGGTCAAATCAAAATCTTACAAGTTTCATTTATGCAATGTTTAAATTGAATACATTCAATGGTTTTTCATGATATCTTTGTATGCATTTCCCCATTGCTGGCAGCCATGTTGGATGATGGATCAGAACTGAAGTAACAACACTTGGTCAGCTTCTCATAAGCAAAGTTTGGATTACGCAGTTCTCTAGAAGAAGATCTTTTGTTAACTTAAGTTCACAGCTGGTGACACTTGGTCAGCACCTGACAGGCATCATTCATGTCATGTTTGATTTAAATCCATTTAGCAGTTTTCTAGAAGATCTTTGTGTGCATTTCCCATAGGGTCCAATGCTGTCCGAATGTAAGATGACATATTGGCACCAAAGTAATAACACTTGGTCAGCACCTCATAAACATCATTCATGCCATGTTTGGTTCAAATCCATTCAGTGGTTCTAAAGCAAAAGTTCGTTGTATGCATTTTCCCATAGGGTCCAATGTTAAAATTAAGATCCCCGCTGGCGGCCATGTTGGATGATGGATCGGCACTAAAGTAACAACACTTCGTCAGCACCTCATAAGCATCATTCATGCCAAGTTTCGTTCAAATCCATTCAGTGGTTCTCAAGAAGAAGTTCTTTGTATGAATTTTCCCATTAGGTCAAATGGTAAACTAAGTTCCCCGCTGGCGGCCATCTTGGAAGCGGTTGGAAAACTTGAATGTGTTCAATAAAATATAGTCCTTAACATGCTGAACATTTTTGCATTTTAAACTTGACCTCTATCTCAAAGCGTTTTTGAAATAAAGGACATAAAGTAAACAAGAGTTGTCAGAAGACAACATAGCTCGCCGGGGATTCAAGAAACCTCAATGCACAATAAATTGGAAAGTAATAAAAAGCTTTCTTCACAGGAAAGTTACATATCAAATATAAACACCCTATCATTAAACAACTTAATTCTAGAAGCAAAGTTAAAAGTTTTTAAAAAATTGCCCTCAGGGCAAGGTCAAGGTCAAAATGTCTACAAATATGGTACCATTAAAAAGGTCTCATCATAAGGATTGATTGATTGATTGAATATTGTTTAACGTCTACTCAGCAATATTTCAGCTATATCAAGACGAGAACAAGTTTGTTGATAAATAATCACTTTGGGGTATGGAAAGGGCCATGGGACGGGAAATTCTGACTGCCACTGGAAAAGTAGGGTGAAATCGTCAAGGGCGGGGAATTTAGCCTTGTAGCCGATCACCTACGGACCACCCCAAAAAGAGCTTGCTACAAGGGTTCTTTAACGTGCAGGAAGCGTGGCATTTCTCCCAACACGTGGACCTGAGTTTACATCCCATCCGAAAGATGGGTTGTGTATTTATTAATCCCGCACAACCACGGAATGGGTCCTATTTCTATATCCCGGGACCCTCGGGGTCAGCCTCCGTTTAGGAGGGGTCACACCCCGCAAGCCGGAGATACTGGGTCCTATTTCTATATCCCGGGGTTCCCTCGGGGTCCTCTGTTAGGACTCATCATAAGGAAGTTACATATCCAATATGAACACCCTACTACTAAAAGCCTACCTTCTAGAAGCAAGGTTAAAGTTTTTCAAAAAATTGCCCTAAGGACAAGGTCAAGGTCAAAATGTCTACAAATATGGTACCACAAGAAAGCTTTCATCATAAGGAAGTTACATACCAAATATGAACACCCTACCACTAAAAGCCTACCTTCTAGAAGCAAGGTTAAAGTTTTTTAAAAATTGCCCGAAGGGCATGGTCAAGGTCAAAATGTCTAAAAACATGGTACCATTAGAAAGGTCTCATCATGAGGAAGTTACATACCTAATATGAACACCCTACCATTAAAAGCCTACCTTCTAGAGGCAAGGTTAAAGTTTTTTAAAAATTGCCCTAAGGGCAAGGTAAAGGTCAAAATGTCTACAAGTATGGTACCAAAAGAAAGCTCTCATCACAAGGATGTCATATACCAAATATCAACATCCTAGTTCTTCAGGTCTCCATACCACAGGCCAGGTTAAAGTTTTGCTGACGACCCCGACGACGCAGACACCGGGGTGATGACAATAGCTCTCCCGACATTCGTCCCAGCGAGCTAAAAATCACAAAACATTTGACCAATAAAGGACCACAACTCATATATAGGTACTTGGATTTTTTCAAAATATCCATGTGGGTAGATCTTAACATGCTAACATTTTTGCAATTTAAACTTAACCTCTATCTGTTATAGTTTTTTCAATAAAAAATAAAAAACATCAAAATTTTGAAAATTTTACGGAAAAAGGGCAATAACTCTTAGACGGGTTGTCAGATTTTCTTCAAAATTTCAGCATGGGTAGATCTTCTCATGCTGATCATTTTTACTCATGTCAGATTTTTGATATCTGTAACGGTTTTTGAGTTATTTGCCAAAAACTGTAATTTACCCCATGTTCTATTTTTAGTAACGGCAGCCATGTTGTTTGATCTAAGACATACAAAATAACAAATTTGAAACTAGATACCCTAGTGATGATTCAGTTAAAGTTTGGTTCCATTTGACCCAGTGGTTTCAGAGGAGAAGATTTTTGAAAGTGAGCTAACGACGGACGGACGGACGACGGACGCCAAGTGATGGAGAAGCTCACCCTGGCATAGCCAGGTGAGCTAAAAATGACAAAGTTCAACAATGTGTAGTTTGCTGAAAAATTATCAAAAATCAAAATCCAAGTAGTATGCACATCTTTGATATGTGCACAATCAACCTGCAAAATAAAAACTTCCTAGCTTAAAAACTGTAGGAGTTATCGGGACAAATAGTGTACCCACTTGATGACAGACGAACGGACGGACTGACGGACCAGTCAAATCAAAGCTCTTTAAGAGCTGAAGGTGTTCGTATGTGTTGAAGTTAAACTATTCACCCTCATTTCCACCTCCAATTTCAAACTTAGCCATACTACTGTCCAGTCAAAATATGATATCAAGATTTGTTACACATGTAGAAGTATGACAACTTCCTAAATTATGAGTGCTGTTTTAATGATATGAGTTTTTAAATATTTTACGAAAGGATATGGAGTAAATGAACATGAGACCATAACACATATGTTAACTCCAACTGCAATAATTTTAATGAGCTGTATGGCTGTTTCGGAAATTTATTCCTCATCAGCAGCACTAGAACCCAAACAGAGGAAATCCATAATTTAAAATAAAGGGCTACGCCGAGCGCAGCATGATACGACCGCAGCATGTCGACCACTGAAATTTCAACAAAGGTAGTTTAAAGTGAATGTGGACACAGTAAAGAGCTTGACACAATAATTAGATGGACACAAAAAGAAACTAGACACAGTTATTAGCTAGTCTAGCTAATAACTGTGTCTAGCTTCTTTTTTTCTTCTTCTAAGAAACAAAATAGGGAAAAAACCCTTTTGATTACTTACTGATAAAAAACCGTAAGAGCTATGCAAAATATGTACTATCAACTAAAACTTTACATCCATAGAAATTCAAAGTAAATATCCATCGAAATCTGATGAAAAATAAAGATATGACACATTTAGAAAAATTGCAATTTTGGCCCCTTTGACCCCTTGTAGCTCCGAAACAGTAAGAGCTACAAAAAATCCGTTGAAATACTACTGAAAGATTATATCAAGAGGAATCCAAAGAAAAAATCCCATC
>MJUU01061510.1:100108-115571 GCA_002080025.1 Modiolus philippinarum | reverse complement strand
GCAGACTGACATGTAATAACCAAGACTAAGCTATATACCAAATATCATTGACCTAGGGCTTGTGGTTATTGAGAACAGACTTAAGCAAAAAAACTTAACCTGGTCACTGGACCATGAAATAGAGGTGAAGGTCAAAAGCCATATGGTAGACTGACATGTACTTACCAAGCAAAAAAAACTTAACCCGGTCACTGGACCGTAAAATTGAGGTCAAGGTCAAAAGCCATATGGCAGACTGACATGTAATAACCAAGACTAAGCTATATACCAAATATCATTGACCTAGGGCTTGTAGTTATTGAGAAACAGACTTAAGCAAAAAAACTTAACCTGGTCACTGGACCGTAAATTGAGGTGAAGGTCAAAGGCCATATAGCAGACTGACATGTACTACCCAACCAAGCTATATACCAAATATCATTGATCTATGGCTTGTAGTTATTGAGAGACAGACTTAAGCAAAACAAGGGGCTCTCAAGCGCCTGTATCGCTCACCTGGCCCTTGCTTAACATAGACATTTTATGTTAAAGAGCCCTTATACATGTATATAATTAAACTATAAATCCAATATCCCTAATTAGTTAAGTGGGAGAAGACCTCTGTTAGTTTAACATTGGACCCCATGGGAAACACTTAAGTTCCCCGCTGGCTGCCATGTTGGATATCACGCTGACCTGAAAAACACCTTTTTGCAAGGGACCACTCAATGACTACTGCGGCCAAGTTTTGTTCCAATTGGCTCAGTACATTCAGAGGAGAAGATCTTTGAATGTGTTTTCCCATAGGGTCCAATGATAAAACTATGTTCCCCACTGGCGGCCAAAAATTAAAAAATATTTAAATCTTGATGCAAGAAAACTTTTCTACAATGGATATATTCTTCCCCTGATAGATTACTGTTGCATAACTTGGAGTGGCTGTAATAACCAGAAATTAAATAGAATTTTGAAATTGCAGAAAAGAACTGCTAGAGTAATACTGGACACAGACCCCTTTGCCCCTTCAAAACCCCTGTTTAATCAGCTTGGGTGGCTGACTGTTGACCAAAGAATAAAGTATCATAAATGCATACTTGCANCTAAAGCTTCAGACCAAATATCAAATCATTACTACATACACAAGCTGAGAAATCCTTGACGAAAGATGTTCCGGACGGACGGACGGATGGACAGACGGACAGACAGACGAACAAGGGTAAAACAGTATCCCCCCCTCTCCTACGGAGCGGGGGTATAAAAAATCCCACTGAAATCAATATGGCTATAATGGGAAATAATCAAAGTTATTGTCAAACAGGAAGTAGATGAGTCACAGACTTGAAATGGGGAGACACGATATAACTCATCATACTTAAGCTTCAGACCAAATATCAAATCATTACTACATACACAAGCTGAGAAATCCTTGACGAAAAATTTCAATATATAGCTAAAGGGAAAAAAATCAAAGTTATCGTCAAACAGGAAGTAAATGAGTCACAGACTTGAAATAGGGAGACACGATACAACTCATCATACTAAAGCTTCAGACCAAATTTCAAATCATTACTACATACACAAGCTGAGAAATCCTTTAAGAAAAATTTCAATATATAGCTATAAAGGGAAAAAATCAAAGTTATCGTCAAACAGGAAGTAGATAAGTCACGGACTTGAAATGGGGAGACACGATACAACTCATCATACTTAAGCTTCAGACTAAATATCAAATCATTACAACATACACAAGCTGAGAAATCCTTGACGAAAGATGTTCCGGACGGACGGACGGACGGACAGACAGACGGACAAGGGTAAAACAGTATACCCCCCTCTCCTACGGAGAGAGGGTATAAAAACTCCCACTGAAATCCGATGAAAAATAGAGATTTGACATATTTAGAAAAATTGCATTTTTGGCCCCTTTGACCCCTTGTAGCTCAGAAACAGTAAGACCTACACAAAATCCGTTTGCATACTACTGAAAGCTTAGATCAAGAGGAATCCAACGAAAAAAATCCCATCGAAATCCGATGAAAAATAAGATTTGACATATTTAGAAAAATTGCCATGTTGGCCCCTTTGACCCCTTGTAGCTCAGAAACAGTAAGAAGTACGCCAAATCCATTGGCATTCTGCTGAAAGCTTAGATCAAGAGGAATCCAAAGAAAAAAATCCCATCAAAATCCGATGAAAAATAAAAATTCTACATAATCTGTAAATTCGCAATTTTGGCCCCGTTCGGCCCCTCATAGCTGGGAAAGGAAACAAGTTATCAATCAAAGTCCCAAAGGGACTGGTGGATTATTGTCTATGATGGCAATGATCAGTATCTAATCTATAGATATTTTATGTGCACTGTCCGTGTATGATACGAATAATTGCCTGTCTATGTCGTGCATAATTACTCATTTTTTACTATGGGTCTAAGTATAATGATGATATCAAAACCAAGAAAGGTACAAAAACCATGTTTTGCTCATCCAGAACATGCCTTTCTGACAGTCAGCAAGTATTTACTGGTGGCCATCTTCATTTGATCACACCAGCCAATCAATGGCAATCAAACCATTAGAGACAAATATTCAAAGAGTTTTGATCTTATACCAGAACCCTATTGCATATTACGGGTTCTCTGCTGTACACTCAACATAGACTGACACACCATCTTGATCAAGTACAATTTGAAATTTAATTCTAAAGAAGAGACCTGAATGAAATGTTTCTTAATGCTGACAAGACGCAAAAGCTGACAAGACCTGAGCAGCAATACCCTGCTCTTTATGGAGATAATAATTCATCCAAGAAACACACGAAGACATGAAAACGATGATCTGTGCCAAGTTCTTTGTGCAACAATGCATCTCAATTCGCGCTATGATATACATTCTCATGCAATTGAAAAATGACTGTTATGCATTGTAAATACTCAAATGACATTATCTCAAGTTTTGTTTGACCAAACTCTGATCAACGGCAATTAACACGCAACACCCCGGACTGAACATTGTTGGACGAACGGCAATCAACAGATCAACACCCCTGCCTGATCCTATTTCGAATTTAGTCAATTCAAACCCCGATCGTTGCAAAATATAGTCTGTTTTGGAATGTGCGCATTGACAACTTCCAGGTAATACTTTGTATTTACCGATGTACGACTTCTTCAGTATTTTGTTTGAGTCGGCCATTACATGTATACCGAACGCGGACCTCGGAGAAGACACTGCAAAAAGACAATGGCAACAAGTATAATGGAACAGCCAACATGGAACAGCCGTACTTTTCCATTCATTGATAACTGGAAATGTAAACATTTCCGTAGATTGTAAATAATAGACTGTTGTTCTCGACGGCTAATGAATTCCAATGCGTTGTTCTTTTATGATTTATTTCAAAACAGCCACATCGTTTCATTGACGGTTCCTGGGAAGTATGTTTACCCCATTCATACAAATGTAAATAAAGGCATCGGTCTTCCATATTCATACATCTACACACAAAATTTTATGAATGGGAAATTCATTCTGTGATTAATTAACGAATTCGGGCACCATTTAAGTGTTGAAAAGTTCGGGCAATCAAATTAATGTTCAATGAAAATAGACTATTGAGTGTCAGAGTTTTTGATGAGATCAGAAAGATGTGTACGAGGTTTCCTGAAAAGGATTCTTTTAGCATGGGTATGATCACTAATGTTTGATTGCGTGAGGTTGGTCACCTGGGTTGTATTCTATCCTTTGAATAGACAGTAATCCAAAAATCTAATAGCTGAGCACCATATTAATTTTTCACAAGGAATCCACTGAAAAAAACTGCATCAAAATTGGACTTAAAATAAAAAATTTATTTTTTTGGAGATTTGCCCCTGTTGGGCCCCATTTATCTCGTGAGTGGTACATGCTACGTGAAATCGGTTGGCATAACCCAGATTGGAAATTTCTTCAGGAGCACACTGAAAGAGACCCCATCAAAATCCGATTAATAATAAAAATTCTACAGACAAACATGTGAAAGCACCCAATTTAACCCTTTTTGGCCCCTTTTTTAAAAACAGGTGGGGCCACAATGACCAAAACTAAGCCATGCCTTCCTTTTATACAAAGAACATTATGTTAAAATTTCATAAGGATTGATCTACTGGAGCTAAAGTTATTGACCAAAAATTAAAGTGTCTACAGACGACGACGACAGCACCATACCAATATACGACCGCAAAAACTTTTGCGGTCGTATAAAAACCATCTTTAGAGGTTTGTCATCTGACAGCTTTAAGCTGACAGTATTAAACAACCAAGTTGTGGTGCGAACACTGCACTCGTGGCCGACATGTTAAAGAAGAAGAAGACATGTTATTTGTTTAATTTGTATTAAGTCTATTCCTCCAGTATGTAGGAGCACATGTTTATATGAGTCTAGATCATCAATACCTTTGAAGGAGTGGTAGGATCTATTTCTTTCAAACGCTTTGATGACTTGGTGTTGTAAAGGTGTATTTTGGTATTTTTATACTTTCGAATTTGGGAAAAAATGATGTAGGGTCAGCGGGAAAAATAGGGTCGGTCGGGTAACCCAAAACAGACATATATTTTTTTTGGCCTAAGATGTCTTTCCTTTGTAAAACTTTTGCATTACAATTTTTCCAGTGGTTCAAGAGGAATTGCCCTTATAAGGTCATCTTTGCAGAAAGAATCGATGAAAAGTCAAAATCAAATTATCTCCCATTCATAGTGTCGCACAAATATAATATTCTTTCATGCACATATGTATATACATGTAGTTTAATTCCTTTGTGCAAAGTGTCATCAAGCATCTTTAATGTGGTGTAAGAGGAGTTGAGCTATATACATGTAAAGTGCCTACAGAAGGAGAGATTATTCAGTCATGTATATAACATCCTAAGGGCTATTCCAGATTTAATTGTATAGGGGGTCGGAAGGCACTTTTTATTTTTGCCCACCATGCATGAAATTTTAATTAATTTTTCCATTTACTTTAAAAAGAAAGGGGCTGAAATGACCACCATCTATCAAATTTTAATTAAAGTTCCTTCCAGCCCCCGCATGCAATTAATTCGGGAACAGCCCTAAACTTTTTTGCAGGGAAAAAAACTTTGCCCTACTTGTGATATAAACAACTACTTTATAAGCTTGAAGACTATACATTTATGTACATGTATGTAAAAACAAGTGTGGATCGTATTGCAAGGCAATACAGAAATCCCCTACCGTAGGAATAATTCTTTGTTATACCAGCAAAAATAGTTAAAGAAGAAAAGTTTTCCGAGCCCAAGGCCCATAACTCCATCAAATACCAATGGACCCAACCCATACTCAAACTTGATCTGTAACCCATAGTGGTTGATTAACAATGCAAAAATAGTTAAAGAAGAAAAGTTTTCAGAGCCCAAGGCCCAACTCCATCAAATATCAATGGACCCAACCCCAACTCAAACTTGATCTGTAACCCATATTGGTTGATTAACAATGCAAATATCAGCTTAATATCTGAAACAGTTTAGAAAAAAAGTCCGGAAAACCTATATTTTACCAAAATATTCTAAGTAAAAGGCCCATTACTCCATCAAATATCAAATGGAATGGAACCCAAACTCGAACCTGATCTGTAACTTATAGTCGTAGACTCACATAGCAAATAGCATCATATCTGGAACGGTTTACATAAACAAGAGTTGTCAGAAGACAACATAGCTCGCCGGGAATTCCAGTAACTTCAATGCACAATAAATTCGAAATTTAATAAAAAGCTTTCTTCACAAGAAAGTTACATATCAAATTTTAACACCCTATCACTAAACAACTTAATTCTAGAAGCAAAGTTAAAAGTTTTAAAAATTGCCCTCAGGGCAAGGTTAAGGTCAAAATGTCTACAAATATGGTACCATTAGAAAGCTCTCATCAAAAGAACGTCACATACCAAATATGAACACCCTACCACTAAGCAACTTAATTCTAGAAGTGAAGTTAAAGTTTTTAAAAAATTGCCCTAAGGGCAAGGTCAAGGTCAAAATGTCTACAAATATGGTACCTTTAGAAAGGTCTCATCATAAGAAAGTTACATACCCAATATGAATACCCTACCACTAAAACTAACTTCTAGAAGCAAGGTTACAGTTTTTTAAAAATTGCCCTAAGGGCAAGGTCAAGGTCAAAATGTCTACAAATATGGCACCACTAGAAAGCTCCCATCATAAGGAAGTTACATACCAAATATGAACACCCTACCACTAAAAGCCTACCTTCTAGAGGCAAGGTTAAAGTTTTTTTAAAATTGCCCTAAGGGCAAGGTCAAGGTCAAAATGTCGACAAGTATGGTACCAAAAGAAAGCTCTCATCACAAGGATGCCACATACCAAATATCAACATCCTAGTTCTTCAGGTCTCCATTCCACAAGCCAGGTTAAAGTTTTGCTGATGCCGACGCCAACGCCCAAGTGATGACAATAGCTCTCCGAACATTCGTCCCGGCGAGCTAAAAAGTCAGGAAAACCTATATTTTACCAAAATTTTCTAAGTCAAAGGCCCATAACTCTGTCCAAAATCAATGGACCGGAACCAAACTTGAACTTGATCTGTAACTCATAGTGTCAGACTCACATAGCAAATATTAGCTTCATATCTAGAATGATTTAGAAAAAAAGTCTGGAAAACCTATATTTTACCAAAATTGTCTAAGTCAAAGGCCCATAACTCTGTCCAAAATCAATGAACCGGAACCAAACTCAAACCTGATCTGTAACTCCTGGTGGTAGACTTACATACCAAATATTAGAAAGATATCTCTTATAGTATGGGGAAAAAAGTCTGGAAAACTGAGTGTGACGACGGACTGACAGACTGACGGAGTGCAATAGGGGACTAATAATTTGTCAGAAATCCTGAACTTAGAAACTTTTACATAACCCTAGAACCACTTTCGTAATTGAAAACCAGACTTTGCCCAAGTTTAAAGGACAATTTACATACCCTTCCATAGACTGGATTAGCAGCAGCTAGGACACTACATCTGGCATTTAGTTTGGCATGGATACCAGCTTTAGCTATAGTAACACGACCCTGTTCCATAACTTCATGTATAGCTGTTCTGTCAATGTCTGACATCTTGTCAAACTCGTCAATACAGACCACACCCCTATCAGCCAATACCATAGCACCAGCTTCCAGACGTTTCTCTCCTGTAAAATAGAAAGTAAGATTTCAATAATTAATATTAACTGCTTCAAGTCACTCCTCTTCAGTATTTACATCCTCAACAAGGGATCTGTGAGCCAATGCTCACTAGCAATACCCCCGCTCTCAACTTCAAGCATCTAATGACCTAACTAAGTTGGTAAACAAAATGTAGTTCCTCATAAGTCTTAAAATGCATTCCACAATATGGCAGGACTATACAAAGCTTCTGACAAAATTTCAAGTTTGTATTTCAAATTTGTATCATTTACCATTGCAGAGAAAACCTTGACGAAAGTTGTGACAGACGGACAGAATGATGAAAAACTGACCAAGTCAGTAAACAGAAAGTAGCAACCCGACAGGTTTGAAAATGCATGACACAATATGGCATGACTACACAAAGCTTCTGACAAAATTTCAAATTTGTATCATTTACCATTGCAGAGAAAAGCTTTACGAAAGTTGTGACGGATGGAATTACGGAATGACGGACACAGGTAAAACAGTATACCCCCTCCTCCTCCGGAGCGGGGGTATAATAATAAAATAAACTGTGGATACATGGTATGTCTTGCCCTCCAAAGGATTGCTGAGTGTGTACAACAGCCATCTTTTTTTAAAGAAATCAAGACTTAAACTACATGTGTATGTACTGCTTGCTTGCTAAAATTTGATGTGATCATTTATGCATAAATAAAGAACTAGCGCCACCATCTGGATTTGTAATTGACATGTATTTTTTATAAAAGATGCAACTGTATGTCAAAAATATCAAGGTAACTAGGACTACTGGTACAGAACAGGTTGTACTAACTGATTGCAAAAGCTACAGACCTGCTTTGCACATACATAAGAATGTTAATTCTCAATTTCTACCAGAAACACTATCCCCAAGTCTTGCTTCTGCAACTTTTTGTCGTGTGTAAGACAAAAAGCCTCTATAGTAAAAGGCAAGGTCTAAATAACTTAGTAGTAAGTCTTCCACGGAAGACATGTGTCGCCTGCATAATAACACTAAAAGTAAGTTACATCAAACGGGAAGTGGGCATGCAAGAGATCCCAGACCCTCTTACACATTATAGGTCCCCATACTGATAATCCATGCCAAATTGCAGAAGGCAGGGATATGTGGTGTCTGAGAAAAACGTGACAGAAATTTTCAATACTCAAAAAATATTCTAAGTTCAGTCAAACAGGAAGTGGGCATGCCAGAGATTCAAAACTCTATTACACGGTACAGGTCCCCATACTGATACTCCATGCTAAATTACAGAAGGCTGGGAATTGTGGTTCCTGAGTAAAATGTGACAGAAATTTTTTGTGACACCAATAGACAAAAATATCCTAAGTACCGCAAAACAGGAAGTGGGCATGCAAGAGATCCAAAACTTAATTACACAGTATAGGTCCCCATACTGATACTCAATACTGAATTGTAGAAGCCTGGTATCTATGGTTCCTGAGAAAAATATGACAGAAATTTTCAAGACGCATAAAATATTCTAAGTTCCGTCAAACAGGAAGTGGGCATGCCAGAGATTCAAAACTCTATTACATGGTATAGGTCCCCATACTGATACTCCATGCTAAATTACAGAAGGCTGGGAATTGTGGTTCCTGAGTAAAATGTGACAGAAATTTTTTGTGACACCAATCGACAAAAATATCCTAGGTACCGCCAAACAGGAAGTGGGCATGCAAGAGATCCAAAACTTTATTACACTGTATAGGCCCCCATACTGATACTCAATACTGAATTGTAGAAGCCTAGGATCTGTGGTTCCTGAGAAAAATGTGACAGAAATTTTCAAGACGCAAAAAATTTTCTAAGTTCCGTCAAACAGGAAGTTGGCATGCCAGAGATCCGAAACTCTATTACACGGTATAGGTCCCCATACTGATACTCCATGCCAAATTGCAGAAAGCTCAGATACATAGTTCCTGAGAAAACTGTGACAGAAATTTTTGTGACGCCGACGCGGACGACGACGCCGACGACGCAAGACGACGGATAGTGATCCCTATACATGTATGTCGCCACTGCGTGAACGCAGGCGACACAATCAAAGTAAACTGTTTATTTTTGTGCTAGGGATTTCATATTTCCATTTATGTTAATTTTTGGAGAACTGAACATGCATGTAATTTCCTCATCATGATGTATTTGCCCTTCTCCCCACACAAATTAAGCACAGGCATTAGTGTAAATTTACCAGTTTCTTGATCAGATGTGACAGCTGCAGTCAAACCAACCCCCGATGATCCTCTTCCTGTAGTAGCTATGGCCCTTGGTGCTGTGTGTAGAACATATCTACAAAATAAAACTTGTACTTCCAGTTTTTACAACACCAAGGATACACTTAAACATGAATGTACAATACAGACACTACCCATGTTTTTACTTTTAAATTGTATTTCAAAATATTCTTGTTATGTGTGCTTTAATCCCTGTCGCCATCACCAGCCTAATAAACCTGAACTTCAAAATCAATGGACTAGAATAAAACAAAAATGCAGAGAATGGAAAATTGCATTTCAATAAAATTAACATTTAAGTCATTTCCTTCTTCCACTTTATAAAACCCTGGAACTCTCCTGTCTGGTATGATTTGATTAGCCAGTCTTACTTCAATTGTTTGAGGTCACATGAAGCAGGCACATTTGTAACCTAAGGTAAACTGAAACTTGGAAATCATCTATAGTAAAACTTCGATGGCTCGAACTGCAATAACTCCAACACCATGGATGTCTCTAATCCTTTGTTCAAATTTTGTTCCACTTTTTGTCCTTTTGGCACCATTTGGGGCTTGCTGTGTGGTGTGGGGTTCCTAACTGTGTTGAAGACTGTACGGTGACCCCTGATTGCTTTGTTTTGGGTCGTTTTAACCTGGATATGGGATGTTGTCTCCTTGACATTTACCCCATTTCCTTTCTTTTTCATATTTAGCACAATTCAACCTTGATAGCTCTAACGACCCTCTAGGTCAAACAGTTTTTATCAGTCCCTTGGGTTTCAAAGCCATCAAAGTTCCACTGTATTAGATAAATAAAGTTCTTAAGGTAGATAGACACTATTGCATTGCGCAATTTAATCGCGCATTAGAAAAATAAAGAGTCAGATACGGGAAAGGTTTGATTTTCGAGCTGGACCAGTAATTTGAGGGCTTTTTCATTGAAACGTCATATTTCGTTTACTTTGCCGCGAATTAACTCCCTTTTCTTATACATGTAAATAATGTTTAATCCCGAAACTGTAAAATATCCCCGTTAAAAGCTTGGTGATATATGCATTTTTTTTATTGTTACCAATAAATTACATCATAAACTATCTTTTCACAAAAATACATCAAATTCTCATGGATAAAAAGTTCATTTCTATTAAGCTAAAAAATGCCTTTCCATATTTTTCCCGTGCATTCTATGTTAATTTGGGTGAAAATGTGGCTTAAAATGAGCTAATTTTGATTTCAATTCTAGAAAAAGAAAGCATGGTGACCCATATTTTTTATTTCAGATTTCGGGTAAGTAGGATTGGTTCTTCAATTGTGCCGACTTACAACAAAATCTCCTGAATATATGAATATCACTGTCTATCTACCTTAAGCCTGGTAGGGTAACACCAACCGAAATGAGATGTACCCATGTATTTCAGTAAATTTCATAATCATTGTATATAGTTAAACTTCAATGGTTTGAACTGCGATAGCTCAAACACCATGGATGTCTCAAACACTATGGATGTCTCAAACACTATGGATGTCTCAAACACCATGGATGTCTCAAACACCATGGATGTAACACCATGGATGTCTCGAACACCATGGATGTCTCAAACACTATGGATGTCTCAAACACCATGGATGTCTCAAACACTATGGATGTCTCAAACACCGTGGATGTCTCAAACACTATGGATGTCTCAAACACTATGGATGTCTCAAACACCACGGGTGTCTCAAACACCATGGATGTCTCAAACACCATGGATGTCTCAAACACTTTGGATGTCTCAAACACTATGGATGTCTCAAACACCATGGATGTCTCGAACACCACGGATGTCTCAAACACTATGGATGTCTCAAACACTTTGGATGTCTCAAACACCATGGATGTCTCAAACACTATGGATGTCTCGAACCCTATGGATGTCTCGAACCCTTTTTGATGTCCTTTGTTCAAGTTAAAACTTAATTCTACCTTTAAAGTTTGAACACTCCTCTAGCTTGAACTATTTTCATAAGTCCTTTAGGTGTTTCGGCCATCGGGGATAGACTGTAAATATAAATTTTGTACCTACCTTAACATCTGGGACTTGGCAACTGAAGGATCTCCAATCAGTAAAACATTTATATCTCTGAAACATAACAGTTACCATGACAACAT
This sequence comes from Modiolus philippinarum, assembly GCA_002080025.1. Lineage (NCBI taxonomy): Eukaryota > Metazoa > Mollusca > Bivalvia > Mytilida > Modiolidae > Modiolus > Modiolus philippinarum. The sequence goes on along the minus strand of MJUU01061510.1, from coordinate 104,013 downwards.
GTTCTGATTACTGATATAAACCAATCAAAATAAAATGTGATGTAATTAGATTCAGACTTCAAAATAATTGAACTGACATCTAAAACACGTGGTTGTGTGTGAAAATGTATATTTNATGTAGTATACTCAAGTTATCATCCGGAAACCAAAATTTTATTGAAATTTTAGTCTATTTTTAGCAACTGTGACCTTGACCTTGGTGCTATCATCCTGGAAATCAATAGGCTTTTGAATTGGGCGATAAGCAAGCACGTGACCAAGTTTGGTTTTGATCCGATGTAGTATACTCAAGTTATCATCTGGAAACCAAAATTTTATTGAAATTTTAGTCTATTTTTAGCAACTGTGACCTTGACCTTTGGGGTACCAACCTGGAAATCGATAGGGTTCTGTCTTGGGTGATAAGCAAGCATGTGACCAAGTTTGGTTTTGATCCTACGTAGTATACTCAAGTTATCATCCGGAAACCAAAATAACATTGAAATTTTAGTCTATTTTTAGCAACTGTGACCTTGACCTTGAGGGTACCAACCTGGAAATCAATAGGGTTCTGACGTGGGTGATAAGTAAGCATGTGACCAAGTTTGGTTTTGATCCCATGCAGGATACTCAAGTTATCATCCGGAAACCAAAATTTAATTGAAATTTTAGTCTATTTTTAGCAACTGTGACCTTGACCTTGGGGGTACCAACCTGGAAATCGATAGGGTTCTGTCTTGGGTGATAAGTAAGCATGTGACCAAGTTTGATTTTGATCCGATGCAGGATACTCAAGTTATCATCCGGAAACCAAAAAGATGGACGTACGGACGTACGGATCAGGGTAAACCTTAATGCCCTCGACCGCCTAGCGGCGGGGGCATAAAAACTTAACCTGGTCACTGGACCGTGAAATTGAGGTCAAGGTCAAAAGCCATATGGCAGACTGACATGTACTAACCAAGACCAAGCTATATACCAAATATCATTGACTTCTAGCTTCTAGTTATTGAGAAATAGACTTAAGCAAAAAAACTTAACCTGGTCACTGGACCACGAAATATAGGTCAAGGTCACATGATTTTGGGTCCGACAGATAGGGTTCGCCATAAGCTACCTATGGACCAAATATAAAGTTCCTACATCAAAGGCTTCTATATAATAACTTGAGTTTACTCCTCCGCCACCATCGCCGTCATACTTTGCACGCCTAGGTCTCACTTTCCGCGACTTTCGTCACGGGCGAGACAAAAAAAGTGAATTCCGAGCACCCCCCCAATACAATCATTTCTGGAACAGGCCCTTATAAAAATACTGGAAAACAGGGATATACAGTATTGTACCAAGTAACTTAAAATCAATTTAAATACAAAACACCTCATCATTGTATTATATCTTTGTTAAATAGGACTTGGCTCTGGTTTTTCAACCACTTTCTTTCCAAGTTAAAAGACTCCATTTTATTGACTTATTGGCCAGAGACCTCAACATTTCCCAAAATTAACATGTTTTGAAAGGCCCACTCAAAAATGACTTCATAACAACTTACATACCCTTCCAAAACAGGATTTGGAGCAGCTAGGACACTACATCTTGCATTTAGTTTGGCATGGATACCAGCTTTAGCAATAGTAACACGACCCTGTTCAATTAATTACATACCCTCCCAAAGACTGGATTAGCAGCAGCTAGGACACTACATCTAGCATTTAGTTTGGCATGGATACCAGCTTTAGCAATAGTAACATGACCCTGTTCAATTAATTACATACCCTACCATAGACTGGATTAGCAGCAGCTAGGACACTACATCTAGCATTTAGTTTGGCATGGATACCAGCTTTAGCAATAGTTACACGCCCCTGTTCCATAACTTCGTGTATAGCTGTTCTGTCAATGTCAGACATCTTATCGAACTCGTCAATACAGACCACACCCCTATCAGCTAATACCATAGCACCAGCTTCCAGACGTTTCTCTCCTGTAAAATAGAAAGTAAGATTTCAATAATTAATATTAACTGCTTCAAGTCACTCCTCTTCAGTTAAATAGTTTTAGATCCTCAATAATGAAATAGACTGTGGACATATGATATGTCTTGCCCTCCCAATGGATTGCTGGGTGTGCACAACAGCCATTTTTTAGCGAAATCAAGACTTAAACTATATGTACTGCTTGCTTGCTAAAATTCGATGTGATCATTTATGCATAAATGAAGAGCTAGAGCCACCATCTGGATTTGTAGCTGGCATGTATTTCCTTTTAAAAGATGCAACTGTATGTCAAATATATCAAGGTGACTAGGACTACTGGTACAGAACAGGTTGTACTAACTGATTGCAAAAGCTACAGACCTGCTTTGCACATACACAAGAATGATAATTCTCAATTTCTTCCTGTTGATGCCCCACCGCCAGAAACACTATCCCCAAGTCTTGCTTCTGCAACTTTTCGTCGTGTGTAAGACAAAAGCCTCTATAGTAAAAGGCAAGGTCTAAATAATCAAAGTAAACTGTTTATTTTTGTGCTAGGGATTTCATATTTCCATTTATGTTAATTTTTGGAGAACTGAACATGCATGTAATTTCCTCATCATTATGTATTTGCCCTCCTCCCCACACAAATTAAGCACAGGCATTAGTGTAAATTTACCAGTTTCTTGATCAGATGTGACAGCTGCAGTCAAACCAACCCCAGATGATCCTCTTCCTGTAGTAGCTATGGCCCTCGGTGCTGTGTGTAGTACATATCTACAAAATAAAACTTGTACTTTTAGTTTTTACAACACCAAGGATACACTTAAACATGAATGTACAATACAGACACTACCCATGTTTTTACTTTTAAATTGTATTTCAAAATATTCCTTGTTATGTGTGCTTTAATCCCTGTCGCCATCACCAGCCTAATAAACCTGAACTTCAATATCAATGGACTAGAATAAAACAAAAATGCAGAGAATGGAAAATTGCATTTCAATAAAATAAACATTTAAGTCATTTCCTTCTTCCACTTTATAAAACCCTGGAACTCTCCTGTCTGGTATGATTTGATTAGCCAGTCTTACTTCAATTGTTTGAGGTCACATGAAGCAGGCACATTTGTAACCTAAGGTAAACTGAAACTTGGAAATCATCTACAGTTGAACTTCGACGGCTCAAACTGCAGTAACTCCAACACCATGGATGTCTCTAATCCTTTGTTCAAATTTTGTTCCACTTTTTTGCCCTTTTGGCGCCATTTGGGGCTTGCTGTGTGGTGTGGGGTTCCTAACTGTGTTGAAGACTGTACAGTGACCCCTGATTGCTTTGTTTTGGGTCGTTTTAACCTGGATATGGGATGTTGTCTCCTTGACATTTACCCCATTTCCTTTCTTTTTCATATTTAACACAATTCAACCTTGATAGCTCTAATGCCCCTCTAGGTCAAACTGTTTTTATCAGTCCCTTGGGTGTCTAAGCCATCAAAGTTCCACTGTATAAGAAAAACAAAGTTCTTGAGCCTGGTAGGGTAAAACCAACCAAATGAAATGTACACATGTATTTCAGTAAATTTCATAATCATTGTACATGTATATAGTTAAACTTCAATGGTTTGAACTGCGATAGCTCAAACACCATGGATGTCTCAAACACTATGGATGTCTCAAACACTATGGATGTCTCAAACACCATGGATGTCTCGAACACCATGGATGTCTCCTCAAACACTCTGGATGTCTCAAACACCATGGATGTCTCAAACAACATGGGTGTCTCAAACACTATGGATGTCTCAAACACCATGGATGTCTCAAACACTATGGATGTCTCAAACACCATGGATGTCTCAAACACTACGGATGTCTCAAACACCATGGATGTCTCAAACACCATGGGTGTCTCAAACACTATGGATGTCTCAAACACCATGGATGTCTCAAACAC
>MJUU01061510.1:36699-48625 GCA_002080025.1 Modiolus philippinarum | reverse complement strand
AAGCTTGGAAATGATGAGTTGTATTGTGTAAACAATTTTCAAGTTTGTTGGACATCCACTTCCTGTTTGCTGAGACTTTGAATTTTTACTAAAAACTAAATTTTGGTCACAGATTTCTTGGCTTCTACTGGAGGGAAAGATTTGAAATTTGGTTTGAAGCTTTGAAATGATGAGTTGTATTGCAAAAGTGGTTTTTCAAATTTGTCGATCAACCACTTCCTGTTTGCCAATACTTTTACTTTTTACTATAAACCAAATTATCTTCATAAGATTTTTAGACTTGTATCAATTTGGAATGATTTGATATTAAGTCTGAAGCTGAAAAATGACATGGTTTGGTAAAAATTCAAGAATTCACTGTATCCAGCAAATTACTGTATCAACACATTTGTGTCAAACAGAATGTGAATCCTCACTTACCTCAATTTTACTTTTGCATGGAATTTCAGGATCGAAATTGCGGGGCCCTTCCGACAACGCCAGTTTCGACATGCTCTAGTTATAGTTCCTTTCTCTCAGAAAGAAGCAGACAAATTGACCTCTTGTTGGTAACTCTCTGTGCTTCGTATGCATTTTAGTTATGCCCATCATTTCTGCTCATAATTTGGAAGGGGAGATAATTCCAACTGTACATGTACTAAATTCTTCCTGGAAAGAGGGGAAGATACTTTGTCAGTACATGTCCTAAACTGCTCTGACATTGGATTTCGATTGAATGTTACTAATTTTTTTATTTGACCGCAAAAAAATTAAGGTCCTATAATGATATGGTGCTGTTGTCACTGTCGTCGTTGTCGTCATCGTCATCTGTAGACTTTTTAGGGCCCCACATTGAGATGCGGGAGCCCTATAGTTTTCACTTTGTCCGTCTGTCTGTCGGTCCGTCTGTCCGTCCGTCTGTCCATCTGTCCGTCAACAATTTTTTCCGTCACAGATGTTTTTGCTTGTATATGTGGGAATGATTTGAAATTTGGTCTGAAGCTTGGAAATGATGAGTTGTATTGTGTAAGCAATTTTCAAGTTTGTCGGAAGCCCACTTCCTGTTTGCGGATACTTTGAATTTTTATTAAAAACCAAATTTTCGTCAGATTTCTTGGCTTCAACTGGAGGGAATGATTTGAAATTTGGTCTGAAGCTTGGAAATGATGAGTTGTATTGTGTAAGCAATTTTCAAGTTGTCAGAAGCCCACTTCCTGTTTGCCGATACTTTGAATTTTTATTAAAAACCAAATTTTCGTCAGATTTCTTGGCTTCAACTGGAGGGAATGATTTGAAATTTGGTCTGAAGCTTGGAAATGATGAGTTGTATTGTGTAAGCAATTTTCAAGTTTGTCGGACATCCACTTCCTGTTTGCCGATTCTTTGATTTTTTACTATAAACCAAATTTTTGTCAAAGATTTCTTGGCTTCATCAGGAGGGAATGATTTGAAATTTGGTCTGAAGCTTGGAAATGATGAGTTGTATTGTGTAAGCAATTTTCAAGTCTGTCGGACATCCACTTCCTGTTTGCTGAGACTGAATTTTTACTAAAAACTTAATTTTCGCCACAGATTTCTTGGCTTCTACTGGAGGGAATGATTTGAAATTTGGTTTGAAGCTTTGAAATGATGAGTTGTATTGTGAAAATGGTTTTCAAGTTTGTCGAAAATCCACTTCCTGTTTGCCAATACTTTAACTTTTTGAAATGACATATGGTTTGGTACAACTTCAAGAAATCACAGTATCCAGCAAATTACTGTATCAACACATTAGTGTGTCAAATAGAATGTGAATCTACACTTACCTTAATTTTACTTTTGCCCGGAGTTTCAGGATCCAAATTGTGGGGCCCTTCCGACAACGCCAGTTTCGACATGCTCTAGTTTGTTTTTGGTCAATAACTTAGGTCCACTAAATGAATCCTTCTGAAATTTTGACACAGTGTTTCTTGGCACGAAAGGAAGGCTAGGTATGGTTTTGGTTATTTTGGCCCCGTCTGTTTTTAAAAAAGGGGCCAAAAAGGGCAAAACATGATGTTTTCACGTATTTGGCTGTAGAATATTTATTATTTATCAGATTTTCATGGGGTTGCTTTCAGTGTGTTCCTCATTAAATTTCCAATCTGGTGTATGCTAACGGATTTTACATGTTATGTACTGTTCATGAGATAGATGGTGTCCAAAAGGGGTGAATTTCAAAAATTTTATTTTTTTTATTTTTAGTCCGATTTTGATGCCGTTTTTTTGCAATGGATTCCTTATGAAAAATAAACATAGAGGGATTTGAGCATTGTTTATTTTTTATCCTCTAGAATGTCCATAAATACTAGTTTCACTCTTTCAAAATGCATAAAAAAGTATACTCATTTTTTCAAGGACATATATTGAGAAGGATGAGCATCTCGTGATAATTAGGAAATATATCACTAGGCATGAGATTTTTTCAAGTGTGGATCACTATCTTTAAAGCATTAAAACTACATAAATATAATAATGATAGTTACAAAAATTGGTTTGCAAATATAAGAGATGTTAAACTTTACGAAAATATCAAAGGACAAGGTGCCATAAGGGGGGATTTGGCCCTAAATTTCGGTGATTTTTTAAGTTGCACCTGAATATTTTCCTTTATGTTCATTTGAGAGTTCAGATCCCACTAAAGAATAAAATATAAAATTTAGAACCCATGACGTCACAGTGGGTACAGTTCTGACGTCATGTTTAAGCTTCTTTTGAAATACAAGAAATTCGGCACATTTTCTAACAGTTTTCCTAATCGGAAATATAGAGTGCATTCAAGAACCAAATAGATAATTCACCAGCTTGTTAGAAAAGATGCGTTATACCTTCCATATAAATATTTCTGTGGCTCTTGCATGCGCTCTATGTTTCCTCCTAAGAAAAAGTAGTCAAAATTGGTCATATTTGTCATTTTTGGACAAAATGTGCAATTTGTCTCATTTTCTACACTGAAAAACTCTGTAATCGTACATCAAAACTTGAGTTATCTTCCTGTTTACTGTTAACACATATCCATAGAACATTTCAACAAAAAACATTGTGAATTCAATCAATCTTATTTTTTTAGGCCAAATAATGCCCTTACCACACCTACTCCTTTGTCGAATTCTATGAAATACTTTTAAAGCCTTTAGCTCCAAATCATGGTGCATTTTTATGAATGTAAACAGGAAGTGACAAAAAATCAGTGAAAATGTTTTGATTGCAAACTTTCATCATGTATTTTGCAGAAGGTACTTGCTATAATGAAACGAAATTTACTGTACAAATGTAAAAATCATTCAGCTTTCAGAAAAAAACCTCATTTCATGAAAATCCATGCACAACTTTTTAAGAAGTTAGCTCCAAAGTGAATGTGTGTCAAACGCTGTAGATTTTAAATTGCAACATGGATTGTATACGAGTTTCCTATCCTTCTCAATATATGTCCTTGGATTTTTGTGAGTAAATCTGAAGAAAAAATATGAATATCTTAATGTTCAAAATGCATTTTAGAGATTAAAGTTGTGCCTCTAATGAAAAAAAATTATTAAAAATTCAAACGTTATCCCATGACTGTACAATGGTATTTCTTGTGTTTTGCCAACCAAAAAATACTTGTTTGCATGCTAGTTTGTAAATTAGATTTCCTGAGATTATTGATCAGATTCCCAGAGGATTGCAATTCACACTGGATCTATCCCTGCAGTAATAAAGAGGTTATCAGATATTATACAGGCAGATAACCCTTTTTTTGTCTTCCTGAATGTCTCTTTCAGAATTATTTTAAAGAGGATGCCAGATATTATACAGGGAGATAACCCTTGTTTTTTTTGTCTTCCAGAATGTTTGTTCCAAAATTATCTATCCTAGCAGTGATAAAGAGGATGCCAGATATTATACAGGGAGATAACCCTTTTTTTTTTTGTCTTCCAGAATGTTCGTTTCAGAATTATCTATCCTTGCAGTGATAAAAAGGGATAATCCTTGTTTTATGTTTTCCAGAATGTCCATACCAGGAAGAGTATACAGAATGCAGTTCAGACTGGATCTTTCCCAGCAGTGATAGAGAGGATACCAGATATAGGGTGTTTAAAGACTTATGGGAAAAGGGTTATTTTTTGACATCTGGAAGTAAATTTGGCGGAGATTATTTAGTTTATCCTGGTTAGTAAAATTGGATAGTAAAACTTTAAAAATACATATAGATTTAAAAAAAAACTGTCCAAAAATCAATGTACAGTGGAACTTCAATTGCTGGAACACCCACTGGAGTGATGAAAATAGTACAAGCTAGAGTATCGAGGTCAAACTATGATTAAACTTGAACAAAGAGACCAGAAAAAGTGTTGGAGACATCCATGTTGTTCGAGCTATTGCAGTACGAGCCATCAAAGTTCCTCTGTACATTCAGTTACCCTCAACATGCAGTTGTCTTAGATACTAAATTTGATACACTGTACTTATATCAAGACAAGCATTGTGATTGCTAGCAGTCTTTGAATCAAAATATGATAGCAGAGGCCTTGGTGGGCTAGTGGTTAAGGTAGTTATTTTACCTGCATGTACATTCACTGTAGCCTATCACATCTGCCTTGTTAGTTTGTGACCTCTTTGTAAACCACAAAAAGGTGCACTTGACTTGCAATCATACAATGATAATGTATGCCGGTTACTTGCCCAAGTATGGTGGTTCTCTCCAGGTACTCAAGCTTCCTCTACCTTCCAATTTGACTACCATGATGTAGCTGGAATAATTCTGAAATTGGCATTAAACAAACACAATTTGATTAGATAAATCAGGACTCATAAGATTAAAGAGTAGAAAGTTGATCTCAGCTGGGTGTAAGCACGACATGGAATTGGCTTCATTACTTAAACTCGCCTAACAAACTTATAAAACCTTTAAATCGTCTAATTCATAAGGGTTATAATTACGGTATTGTCGTCAAGTCATCACGTATGGCCTTCTTTGGTATTAACATTGATTTTTTGATAGGGTCTTTGCAATTTAACTAAACACGTTCTAAATTTCTAAAATCTGTATTGCATGGAAACGGGTTATGTATTCCGGTATATACATGAAATCATTATGCTAAACTCCTCACAGGAAGGGATCTTGGTGGAAGCTGTTTACTGAGGGTACATAACTTACTTTGTCAGTTGGTGATGGGTCTGGAGCTGGCATATCAGTTAACTGTTAGTAGTCTCTTGTGATTTCATGTTTTTGTCCGTATATTTAGTTCTTTCAGTTTCATTTTTCACAATTGACTCAGTCCTGTTGCCAACTGAATTTTACTGTTGTTACGATTGTTTTTTATACGACCGCAAAAAATTTTGAGGTTGTATATTGGTATGATACTGGCAGCGTCGTCGGCGGCGGCGGTGTCGTCGTCGGCGGCGTCGGCGTCTGTAGACACTTTGTTTCCGTGCGATAACTTCAGTTCTAGTTGATCAATCCTTATGAAATTTTAACATAATGTTGCTTGTCACAAAAGGAAGGTTGGGATTGGTTTTGGGTATTGTGGCCCCGCCCGTTTTTTAAAAAAGGGCCAAAAAGGGCCAAATTAGGTGTTTTCTTATATTGGGCTGTAGAATATTTATTATTTATCGGATTTTGATGGGGTTTCTTTCAGTGTGATCCTAAGGAAATTTCTAATCGGATGTATGCCAACAGATTTCATGTCACGTGTACCGTTAATGAGATAAATCGGTCCCAAAAGGGGTAAATTTCAAAAATCTATTTTTTTCATTTTTTTGTCCGATTTTGATGCAGTTTTTTTCATTAGATTCCTTATGAAAAAACAATAAAGCGCTCAACTTTTATATATTTGGCAACTTGTTTCCTTTCCCAGCTATGAGGGGCCCAACGGGGCCAAAATTGCAAATTTGCTGATTACCTGAAATTTTTATTTTTCATCGGATTTCAATGGGATTTTTTTCTTTGAATTCCTCTTGTTATAAGCTTTCGGTAGTATGTCAACAGATTTTGCGTAGCTCTTATTTTTTCCGAGCTACAAGCGGTCAAAGGGGCCAAAATTGCAAATTTTCGAAATATGTGAAATCTTTATTTTTCATCGGATTTCGATGGGATTTTTTTCTTTGAATTCCTCTTGATATAAGCTTCCAGTAGTATTTCAACAGATTTTGCATGGCTCTTACCGTTTCAGAGCTACTAGGGGTCAAAGGGGCCAAAATTGCAAATTTTCGAAAAATGTGAAATCTTTATTTTACATCGGATTTTGATGGGATTTTTTTCTTTGAATTCCTCTTGATATAAGCTTTCAGTAGTATGTCAACGGATATTGCGTAGCTCTTATCGTTTTCGAGCTACAAGGGGTCAAAGGGGCCTAAATAGCAAATTTTCGAAATATGTGAAATCTTTATTTTTCATTGGATTTCAATAGGATTTTTTTTCTTTGGATTCCTCTTGATGTAAGCTGTCAGTAGTATGGCAGCGGATTTTGCATAGCTCTTAAGTTTTCGAGCTACAAGGGGTCAAAGGGGCCAAAATTGTAATTTTTTAAAATATTTGAAATCCTTATTATTCATCGGATTTCGAGCAGATTTTTTTTCATTGGATTCTTCTTGATATAAGCTTTCAGTAGTAAGTCAACAAATTTGGCATAGCTTTTCTGGTTTCTGAGCTAAAAGGGCCAAAGGGGCCAAAATTGCAACTGATTCCATTTAATTACTGTATCAAGCTCTTTTCTGTGTCCTCATTCATTTAGAATAACACTTGTTCAAATTTTAGTATTCGACATGCTGCGGTCCTATCATGCTGCGCTCGGCGTAGCCCTTTATTATTGATTTATTACATTGGCTATAGGGGAAGGTTTGGATCCAATAAAACTAGTTTAACCCCGCCGCAGCAGGTTTGCGCCTGTCCTAAGTCAGGAATTTATTAAGCCTTTGTGTGTCTTGTCCTTTTTCTAGTTAGTTTACTTTATGTCTATAGGAGTCTAGGATGATGCTTATTTCGCTGGACTTGATTGCTCTTTGTTCAGGGGCCGACCTGCCGTTGTGTGTGTGGTTTTCTCACTGTTCATTAAAGATCTTATGGTGGCTTTGAGTTGTTATTAATCCCCTTTGGGTCGTTGTCTCTTTGACGCATTCCCTCTTTCCCTTCTTTTTTCTATTCATAAGTCAGTTTTGTGTAGGATAGCCATAAAAATGAAAACTTCTCAGTAGTGTGTACTTTATTTTTTAAAGAATATTAAACTATTGCAAGGGGCCACATTTGGCAGATACTATTAAATTTTATCATATTTTTGTCTCGCCTGCGACGAAAGGCGCGGAAAGCGAGACATATGCGTACGAAGTATGGAGGTGACGGCAGCGGCGTAAACTTTCATGTTAAGTTTTTGTGATTAGGTCACTTTCACAGTAACTATTAGTGGTAGGTCAATGATATTTGGTATATAGGTTGATCTTGAGTTAGGAAATGACAGTCTGCTATATGGCTTTTGTCTGTGACCTCAATTTCACGGTCCAGTGAACATGTTAAGCTTGGTTTAGTTTCTCAGTAACTATAAGTGGTAGGTCAATGATATGTGGTATGTAGGTTGGTCTTGAGTAGTACATGACAGTCTGCTATATGGCTTTTGTCTGTGACCTCAATTTCACGGTCCAATGAACATATTAAGTTTTTGTGCTTAGTTTAGTTTCTCGGGAACTATAAATGGTAGGTCAATGATATATGATATTTAGGTTGGTCTTCGCTAGTTCATGACAGTCTGTCATATGGCTTTTGTCCTTGACCTCAATTACACAGTCTAGTGAGCATGTTAAGTTTATATGATTAAGTCATTTTCTCAGTCACTATAAGTGGTAGGTCAATGATATTTTGTATATATGTTGGTCTTGGGTAGTACACGACAGTCTGCTATACGGCTTTTGTCTGTGACCTTAATTTCATGGTCCAGTGATCCTGTTAATTTTCCTAGTGTCTATTAATATAAGGTCAATAATATTTGGTATGTGGGTTTGTCTTAGATAGAAGATGACAACTTGCTATATTGATTTAGCCCTTGACCTCATTTTCACTTTCTAGTGAACATTTTTGGTTTCTCAGTATCTATCAGTGGAAGGTCACTGATAATTGGCATTTTGGTTTTGGGTGATACATGACAGTCTGCTATATAGCTTTTGTCAGTTAATCTAATTTCACAGTCTAGTGAACATGTTAAGTTTCTGATTTAGGCAGTTTGAGTTTTCACATCAATTTTGCGACCAAGTAGGGACAGGCGAGACATCAATTTGGGTCCTTACTTGTTTGAGATTTTATGGATTTTTTTCGTTGGATTCATATCAACATAGACTTTTCATTAGAGTGTGGATAGATAGGACCTCCAAGCAAGAGGGAAGGTAAAATTCTCACATTTTTTCTGTGGGAATTTAATTGGATTATACGAGACCTTTTCCTCTATAAGATTTCAGTATTCATGTGCACATATATTTTGCATTAACACATGCCTGTGCTGTGGTTGTACCATGTTTTGATCAGCATAGTTTTTAGATGACCTGGCTATACCAGAATGAGCTTTTGCCATTACTTAATGTCTGTTTTCCTTCAGTCCATCTCTAACTTTTCATCCAAAGATCTCATGTGAAACCAACTGGCCAATTGGAACCAAAGTACCATAGGTCACAATAGTCATTGGATGGTCCTCTTAAAAAATGTATCCAGCAGGTCCACATTGCATTTTGACTGCCAGCTGAGACCATAGTTTTAAAATTGGAACCTATGGGAAAATACATTGAAAGATCTCAGAGACTACCAATCCAAATACAACCAAATTTAGTCACAATGGTCCATAGCTGGTCCCTTCTGAAAATGGTATCCTGCAGGTCTTTACCTCATTCAACATGGCTACCAGCAGTGAACTTAGCTAATCATTGGACCTTACTGAAAACTTATTCAAAGATCTTTTTAGAAAGTACTAATGTGATTATAACCAAACATAGTCACAATGGTCCTTTTCATAACAGGTATCAGAAGGTCTGTACTTTATCCAAGATGGCCACCAGTTGGGAACATAGTTTAACATTGGACCTTTTTGGAAACTCATTCAAAGATTTTATTAACTACTAGTCCAATTAACCAAACTTAGTCACTATGGTCCTTAGATGATTCCTTCCAAAAAAATTTATCATCCAGGTCTTTATCTCATCAAAGATCGCCAACAGCCGGGTACATAATTTAAAATTAACATGGTAAACAGATTCAAGGATCTTCTTCTCAGTCCATTTAAAATTAAAACTTAGTCAAAATGGGCCTTTCTTTAAAAAAAAGTACCTTATTAAAGATGACTGCCATCAGGGAACATAGTTTAACATTTGCCCCTATGAAAAACACATTCAAAGATCTTCCCAGAAACAACTAGTCAAATTTGAACCAAACTTATCATAAAGGTCCCTAGATGGTCTCTTCCAAATAATGTATCTGGCAGGGTGTACCTCATCCAAGATGACCTCCAGCAGATTATGGAAAACATATTAACAGATCACTTCTCAATAACTGATAGTTTTTATAGAACCAAATTTGTCACAATGGTCCTTAGTTTGTCCCTCTCACTAAAAGTATCCAACATGTCTGTAGTATACGTCATCTGTCTGCAGTGAACATAGTTTTATATTGCACCATATGTAAAAATAGTAATGGTGCATTACATGATACCCTGCCATGTTTCACAAAATTTCAAAGTTAAAAGGGGCATAACTCCAGAACCCTATGTACCTCTGAACCCAAAATTACACTTGGCCTGTGTTTTGTGGTAAACCACTGACAGACCAAGTTTGAAGACAGTATGTTATTTTGTTCACAAATTATCAGTCGGAAACCCTAAAATTTGCAAATATTAAAAGTTTCAAGGGGCATAACTCCAGGACCCCTTGGACATCTTGACCCAAAATTGAACTTGGTCTGAGATTTGTAGCAAAAAGACGGTATGTAATTTTGTTCACAAGTTATCAGTTGAAAACCCGAAATTCACAAAATTTCAGTTTCAAGGGGCATAACTCATGAATCCCTTAGACCTCTGAACCCAAAATCGAAATTGACCTGAGTTTTGTGGTAAACAAGCTACATACCAAGTTTGAAGACCTTATGTTATTTCATTCACAAGTTATCAGTCAGAAGCCTTCGGGGGACCGACGGACGGGGGGACAAGCACACGACTGAGGGTATCACATAATACGTGGCAGGGTATAAAAAGCATTCAAAGATCTCAGAAACTAATAGTCCAATTGGAACAAAACCTAGTCACAACATTCCTTTAATGGTTCCTTCCAAAAGAAAATGTTTCCAGCAGGTTCATACCTCATCCAAGATGGCCAGCACCAGGGAACAAAGTTAATATGTGACCCTATGGAAACACATCTAAAGATCTTTTTAGAGACTACTTGTCTAATTAGAACTAAACTTAGTCCTTAGATAGCCCCTTCCAAAAATACATCTGGCATAACTGTACCTCATCCAAGATGGCCACCTGCCTATTAGGAAATTCTATTCATATTTCTGTGTCAGCCATAGTCCAGGTAAGCGATACATGCTTGAGAGCCTCTTGTATTTTATTCTTTTGCTTTTCAAAAGTCAAGACTCTATTCCCTTCAGAGTAAACCAATGTGCTGTTTTCAGTCACTCTAATGAAATGTATTCCTTTTACAGGAGACCCTGCAAGATTCCATTCATTTTACATAGCAGTATGTCTACCACACAAGGAAAACATTCCAATGCTGGACTTCATTTCACTGGCAAGGATTGGCTCCAATGTCAGAAAAACTGTCGTTCTGTGTTCTGTTGATGATGATAGCAAAGTTATTTATACCTCTCTACAGTGGACAGGTATATCATAGAACCTGTCAAACATGGACAGTTGACAATAATATCATAGAACCTGTCAAACATGGACAAGTTGAACTTTACTCCAGTGTCATAATTTAATACCAAGAAGGAAGAAGTTGAATGTGTGTGTATGTTTGGTAAAACCCTCTATAAAGATTCATGCAATATGATTCCACTGGCATAACATCAGATATAAATGCTATTGAGAAAAATGTGGTTGACCTATGCTCAGAATGACTAGCTCTCATCATACATAAGAGGAAATGCACACCTTGGGAATCATGTGGATAGACAATGATGAACAATTCAGGTTTAAATAAATGTAACTCAATATTATTACGGATTTTAAAAAAAAATGTTATATTACCATAACCAAGTACAGTGAAATCTGTCTGAACAGAACCCTGCCAAAACCCAATTTCATGCTAAACCGAAGATTTTCTGAAGTCCCTTTGCAATTCCCTATATATTCCATGTTAGTATTGCACTGTGTGAACTGAACCCTGTCAAAATTGATTATGAAACACAAAAATTGAGTCCCTATTCATTTTGTGTACTGAAATTACACCTGTCAAAACCGATCAATGATTATGCCTTATTACCTAATAATACCCCACGCAAGTTGCCAGTTGTCAGTCTGTCATTCCGTCTGTCATCACTAAGTGGGATCATTTGTCAGGATAACTCTTCCAACAGTTTTTAAGATAGGAAGTTTTTGTTTTGCAGGCTGATTGTGCATATATCAAAGATGAGCATGCTACTTGGATTTTGATTTTGGATAATTTTTAGCTTTTGACCCAAAGGGCCAGTGTGAGCTGTTACCATCTCTTTGTGTCTGTCGTCCATCTGTCTGTTTTTCACATTTTCATCTTCTCCTCTGAAACCACTGAAGCAAATTCAATCAAACTTTACAGGAATGATACATGGAAGGTCCTTTACAAAGATTGCTCAGTTTGTTCCGATCTGATGAAAAAAATGCCCGCCAGTGTGGAACTTGGGTTAAACATTGGACCCTATGGGAAAATCACATTTTCATCTTCTTCTCTGAAACTGCTGAAGCAAATTCAACTAAATTTTACAGGAATGATGTTCTAAAGGATC
>MJUU01061510.1:5684-31855 GCA_002080025.1 Modiolus philippinarum | reverse complement strand
AAAAAAACATGGCCGCCAGCACAGAACATAGTTTATTTTGGCCCTATGGGAAATTCACATAAAAAACAATTGGCCACCATGCAGAACATCGAAAACCCTGCTTCAGTATTTTGTCAGGTGAGCGATACAGGCTCAGTGTCTGAGCCTCTAGTTTTTTTTCATCAGATTTTGATGGGATTTTTTCTTTGGATTCCTCTCATTGTAAGCTTTCAGTAGTATGTGAACAGATTTGTCGTAACTCTTACCATTTCCAAGCTAGAAGGGGTCAAAGGGGCTAAAATTGCAATTATCAGAAATATGTGCTTATTATTCATCCGATTTTGATGGGATTTTTTTCTTTGGATTCTTTTCATGAGGTATATGGGGTCAAGGAGGCCAAAATTGCAATTATTAGAAATATGTGAAATCTTAATTTTTCATCAGATTTTGATGAGTTTTTCTTTGGATTGTTCTCATTGTTAGCTTTCATTACATGGCAATAGATTTTGCATAGCTCTTACGGTTTCCAAGCTTTAAAGGGTCAAATAGGCCAAATTGCAATATTTCAAAATATGTGAAATCAGATTTTTCTTAGCTCTTACAATATCCCATTAATGAGGGATTTAAAGGGCTAATTTTGATTTTCACTAGTTCAATGTGTCCAGTTAATTTATGTGTCAAGGTCCTTATTGTGTCCAGCAAATTACTGTGTCCATATTCATTTTAGTTATGGCGGATTTCCTAGATGATTAACGTATTTTATTTGCAATTCATCAATCAATATACCAATATTCCTGTAGTAACACCTATAAGAACTCCTTCAAAACTCCTTTCTTTTGTCTGTTAATCAATTACTCAACTTTCTTTAGAATTCTATTGTATACCAATTTGTCACCACTGGAGTATCAAGGTAAACCCCTTCAGGCAGTACAAATTGGTATACAATAGAATTCTATTGAAAGTTGAGTACTTGATTAACAAACAATAGACAGGAGTTTTGAAGGAGTTCTTATATGTGTTACTAGAGGAATATTGGTATATTCATTGATGAATTGCAAATAAAATACGTTAATTGTTCAGGAAATCCGCCATAACACTTGTTTAAATTTCAGTGGTCGAGATGCTGCGGTCGTATCATGCTGCGCTCAGAGTAGCCCTTTATTTGAAGACTGGATCAGCTGCTGCACATGTTTATTGGGTAGTTTTCTCAGGTTTTATAGTAAGGAATCATTTAACAACTTCAGAAAACTGCTCAACAAGTCTCTAAGTCTCTAAAGCTAGGACTTGCTTCTTTGCTGGTACTTTGATGTTTAACAATAACCAACTGGATGAGAAATTTTTGTCAAGTTTTTTTTGGTTTTATGATGTAGGCATGATTTCATGTCATGATAAGATGCAACATTTTATACTTTCCAGGTCTCTCTCTTTGCAAATACTTTCACTTTTGTCAACTAACATTATTTTTTACATTGAATGTCTGTAAGAAAGGGTGTACATATTTTGTTAAGGATTTCTCTGCTTCAGAGATGCCAACCCTTTCTGATGAAAAATAGGAGTATTCACAGTGCGAAGCACAGTCCTATCACTGCTGGGGGTCATGGGCTGCTCAAGGCTCACAGAAGCTCTGGCGATTCAGAAACTTTTAGGCTTTGGTATCCAGCCATCACGTTTTCTGCAAATATTGGCCATTTTTAGCTCACCGAAGGGTCAGTGAAAGCTATTGCCATCACTTGTTGTCTGTCGTCCGTCCGTTAACTTTTCACATTTTCATCTTCTCCTCTGAAACCACTGAAGCAAATTCAACCAAATTTTACAGGAATGATGTACTAGAGGTCTTTAACAAAGATTGCTCATTTTGTTCTGATCCGATAAAAAAATGGTGGCCAGCTAGAGCGGAACTTAGGTTTAACATTGGACCCTATGGAAAAAAAATCACATTTTCATCTTCTCCTCTGAAACCGTTGAAGCAAATTGAAACAAACTTACAGGAATGATATACTAAAGGTCTTAAACAATGCTTGCCCATTTCCTTCCAAACAGATAAAAAACATGGCCGCCAGCATGGAACTTAGGTTTAACATTGGACCCTATGAGAAAATCCCATTTTCATCTTCTTCTCTGAAACCACAGAAGCAAATTCAACCAAACTTTACAGGAATGATGTACTAAAGGTCCTTCATGAAGATTGCTCATTTCCTTCCGAACCGATAAAAAACATGGCCCCCCAGCACGGAACATATTTTAACATTGGACCCTATGGGAAAATCACATTTTCATCTTCTTCTCTGAGACCACTGAAGCAAATTCAACCAATCTTTACAGGAATGATGTTCTAAAGGTCCTTAACAAAGATTGCTCATTTTGCTATGATCCAACAAGAGAAGGGGCAGTCAGAAACGACAGCTAATTCCCTTGCCCGTTTATTGAATGTTTGTCTAGTAATATAAGCACTCAAGGAAGTTGTACCATTCAAGATCTGGCTTGTTACTTAAATCTGAGCCAGTCATGCAAGAAATGTAGTTACCTTATTTCAATCGATCAGGAGCCTCATACCTAAAGCATATGCATCTACTGATGAAAGATTAATCGTCTGCAAGTTGTAGTATCTAAAATCCAGACTGTAACACAAACTTTATCCTAAGTCACTCATGCATGAAATGTAGGTCAAACTGACCTAATTTTTATCTGCAGCTTCGTAACTTGACAAGACGCATCTACATACAAAATAGTATTCCTCTACAAGTTGTAGTATCCCAGATCTGGACTCTTACAAAAACTTTAACCTAAGTCACTCATGTATGAAATGTAGGTCAAAGTGACCTAATTTTTATCTGGAGCTTCGTTACTTTACAAGATGCATATACATACAAAATATTATTCCTCTGCAAGTTGCAGTATCCCAGATCTGGACTCTTACAAAAACTTTAACCTGAGTCACTCATGCATGAAATGTAGGTCAAATCCACCTATTCTATATATCAACCTCAAGTACTCCCCAAGATGCATCCATGGACAAAACATTGTCCATCTACGACTTGTTATTCAAAAGATATATGGTCTTAAGTTTGAACGGACGAACGGGCGAAACGCTATATCCCCTCCCCAACTTCGTTGGGCGAGGGGATAATAAAAAACATGACCGCCAGTGCAGAACTTGGGTTTAACATTGAACACAAAGGGAAAATCACATTTTCATCTTCTCTGAAACCACTGAAGCAAATTCAACCAAACTTTACAGGAATGATGTATGGAAGGTACTTTACAAAAATTTCTCATTTCATTTAGATCGACAAAAACATGGCCTCCAGTACAGAACATAGATTAACATTGGAGCCTGGTATGAGAAAACCATCCTTTTCCTCATTTTCTCTGAAACTATTTAAGCAAATTTTACTAAATGCATAGAAAGTCCTCTTCAAAAATTACTCATTTCAATAGGATCAGACAAAAAACGTGTGCTAATGGAGAACATAGCTAAATATTATATCCCATTCTTGCTCATGCAATGGCATAGAAGCATTTGTCAGGTGAGCGATACAGGCTCAGTCTCTGAGCCTCTAGTTATCTCTTGTTATCAACCTGATATCAGACAAATGCTTAGGTAAACAGGATTTTCAAGTGTGGAAGTGATCAATATTAGAAAAACCCACCAATTAGGTCTTGATTATGAAAAATTCCAGATTCGAAAAATCTGAGTTTTTTCTGACAAGATCAGAGAGCAGATTTTTGGCATAAAAATCGGGGGAACTCAGCCGAAATTGGAAGGGTTGGCATCTCTGCTGCTTGTTTATGTAGTAATGATTTGATATTTTGTCTGAATCTTTTGGTATGATGTGTTATCCTGTGTCTCCACTTTTTGTTAAGTCCATCAATCATCTACTTCCTGCTTGCCAATAACTTTAATTTTATTCCATTATAGTCATTTATTGAAATTTTTATGCGTATAGTGTTACCCTTGTCCGTCCTTCCGTCCATCCGTAAATCCATACGTCCTTTTAAGTTTTGCGTTAAAGTCCATTTCTCAGAAACTGTAAGAGGTAGAACAATGATAATAGGTAAGTAGGTAGATCTTTGATAGGACTACATAGTTCACTAGGTAGTTTGACTCTTTGACCTATATTTCATGCTTGAGTGACTCTGGTTCAGTTTTATGTTTAAGCCCATTTCTCAACAACTATGCATTATAGGATAATGATATTTCATCAAATTAATTGCCTTGTTGAGTACTACCCAAATCATTGACAATTAGGTGGCTTTGACTTATATTTTATGCCTCAGTGACTTCGGTTAAGTTTTGCGTTAAAGTCCATTTCTCAACAACTAAACATTATAGGACAATGATATTTCATCAAATTAATTGCCTTGATGAGTACAACCCAAATCATTGACAATTAGGTGGCTTTGACCTACATTTTACGCTTCAGTGACTTTGGTTAAGTTTTGCGTTAAAGTCAATTTCTCAAGAACTACACATTATAGGACAATAGTATTTCATCAAATTAATTGCCTTGATGAGTACTACCCAAATCATTGACAATTAGTGGGCTTTGACCTACATTTTATGCTTCAGTGACTTTGGTTAAGTTTTGCGTTAAAGTCCATTTCTCAACAACTACACATTATAGGACAATGATATTTAATCAAATTAATTGCCTTGATGAGTACAACCCAAATAATTGACAATAAGGTGGCTTTGACCTACATTTTACACTTCAGTGACTTTGATTAAGTTTTGTGTTTAAGTCTATTTCTCAACAACTTCACATTATAGGACAATGATATTTCATCAAAGTAATTGCCTTGACGAGTACTACCCAAATCATTGACAATAAGGTGGTTTTGACCTACATTTTACGCTTTAGTAAATTTGGTTAAGGTTTTCCTTTAAGTCCATTTTTCAACAACTACACATTATAGGACAATATTTCATCAAATTAATTGCCTTGATGGTGAATACTGCCCAAATTGGTGAAAATGAATTGGCTTCTACCTACTTTTTAATAGGAGGTTATCCTTTGCAATAAATCTTTTGGCAGGGCATCCATGTCTTGCAGACACATTCTCTAGTTTATCAGGGATTTCTCAGCTGTTGTATGAAGTAATGATATTTGGTCTGAAGCATTGTTTTGTATGATGAGTTGCATGTGTCCCCCTTTTCAAATCAATTTACTGATGACTTTAGCCACCTTTTTTGTCAAGGATATTTCGGCTTCTTATGTAGAAATGATCTTTTAAGGTATTATCTGCTATTGTAATTGATACAAACTTGAATTTTTTCAGGCTTGTCATGGTAACCTACTGTTTATAAAAATGTGCGACATGTTGGGAGCAGGGGGTATTTATTTGTTGTCCAGTGGAACACCTAGAACTTTTATACTATGTCATTTCACAAGATGACTCCTTAGGAAGTTGTTTGTCTCTTGTGCACATTTTCCTGTGATTCCACCAACTAGGATACATATATGTACATTATACTAAATTCTGATCAGATCGAGTTTTTAATTTCCAAAAAGACATTATGCAAATTGCTTCCAGGTGGTGACATGCATATCACATGCCATTGACTGTTTATTGCATGTTCATGTACTTTGAAAAGTTATACAGTCCAACTTCGATGGCTCGAACACATGGGACCTATGAAAACAGTTCGAGCCAAAGGGGTGTTCAAGATATCGAGGTCGAATTATGTTTAAATTTGAAGCAAGGGACCAAAAAAAGGGGTTCGAGGCATCGATGGTGTTCCAGTTATTGCAGTTTGAGCCATCAAGTTCTATTGTATAAGTAATAAGTTCTCCGCTGGATGCTAATTAAGGATAGGATGCAGACCTTGGTCACCTTTTTTGAAGGGGCCAAATTAAGGGCCATTGTGCCTAAGTTTTGGTTAAAATGAGGTGTAGAATTTAGAATATATTTAAAAAAAACAACAAAAAAACACTACCATAACAAAGTTTGGTTCTGACTGCCTTTGTCACTTCAGAGGAGACCACCTTTGGATACTTTCCCATATAGTCAAATGTTAAACTGTGTCCACTGTTAGCAGTAATCTTGGATGTGACATGGACTTGCCATATACATTTTTTAAAAGGTGGCTATGGATAACTGTGACAATTGACCAAGTATTTTCAGAAGGGCAGATCTTTGAAGGTGTTTTTCAATTGGGTCCAATGTTAAACTAAGTTTGGTTTTAATTAGAAATATATAGGTTTCCCTGTACCAAGTTATACATGGTCAAAGTAGAGATAATTTTAATTTCAATATATCAAAAGAAGCTATTGATATGCTAATTAAAATTATCTCCACTTTGAGCATATTTAACTTGATACAGGGAGATAACCAATTGATGTTTCTTGTTGGTCCATGTGGTTCCAGAGGCTTTGAGTGTGCTTAACATATGTGTTATGGTCTCAAGTTCATTTACTCCATATCCTTTTGTAAAATATTGTTAAACTGTGTTCCCTTTAGCAGCCATTTATCATATGTGAACCTGCCCAACACAATTTTGAAGAGGATCATCCAAGGACTAATGTCCCAAGTTCAAAAAATGGTCATATAGTTTAAGAGGTCGTTGAATTGTTTTCTCATAGGGTCCAATGTTAAACTATGTTGACTGCTTGCAGCAATTTTAAATGAGATGCGATTCTTCCAGATTCAATTTTATAGGGGATCATCCAAAGACTGTGTGACCAATTATTATCCCAAATTGCTTAGTGGTCTTGGAAGAGATAATTAAATGAAAATTAACGATGGAAGTACAACAGACGCCAAGTGATTGCAAAACCCACCTTGGCTATAGCTAGGTTAGCTAAAAAAGGAAAATTACAACATACAGTACATTTGCTAGCTACCTTCAGCATGATGAGCCAAAACTCTTCACACAATGTTACGATCGTTCACTCCTCGTTATTGATTTTATAAACTTCTGTTACATGTTGACCTGCATTTCTTTCCAAAATGTGTTTTTATATACACAGGTACATCTGCTAAAAAGACTCCTGACAAGTTTTTCTTTACATTCCCTTGGTGCAAATTTGTAATATAAAATCTATAATTTTTATTCCTTATTCCTTTCCAAATTTTTCTAATCTTGCATCACAAAGCCAATTACACTCGTATAAACATAGGTAATCAAAGATTACAAAGTTCGCCTCGTTATGGCACATTGTCAGAGTGACCTAATTTTGCCTGGAGTCTGACCTACCATTTGAGATGCATGCATTTATGCAAGTTTACATATTCCTAACAGGTATAGTGACCAAGATCTTAACTCTTCAGTAAATTTTGATGTAAGTCTATCAAGTGGAAAATATAGGTCAAAGTGACCTAATTTTGCCTGGATGCTAACCTACTATCAGAGATGCATGCATATGCAAGGTTACATGATCCTACCATGTATAGTGACTGAGATCCTACCATGCATAGTTGCTGAGATATACACCCAAATGTGGACGGGGATGTGGACGTAGACGCCGGAGGTACTCCAATAGTCCCCCTCAACTTCCTTGAGGTGAACTAACAACATGAAGATGCACAAGTCTTGCCAAGTTAGAGCAACTAAAAGTTTACAACTAAAGTCATTACATGAAACCAGCATACCAAATTTCAAATGAATCCCTTCAGCCAGATAAAACCATAGAAAGCAGCCACAGCCTGCTAAGCTCACCTCCTTGCGCAGCATTGTCACACGTTGCACATGTCAGTAAAAGGAATGGACTTTAATCATTCTTTTTAACAGATTCAGTCAAGCATAAATTGTAGTTTAGTCCGCATCCGAAGCATTCATTGTTGTTGTCATCCCAAATTGCACCATACATACCGTACGGTTGCTAAGGGACATGTCAGTAAGCGGGAATGAACTTAAACCATTCTACTTTACCAAGTCGCTCATGAGTAAAATGTAGGTCAGAGACAGCATCCAAAGCATGCATTGTTGTCATCCCTAAATGCATCATGCATACCTGTATGGTTGATGTGGGCCATGTCAGTAATTGGAATGGACTTCCATGTCAGTAAGCAGGAATGGACTTAAACCATTCTACCTAACCAAGTCCCTCATGCGTAAAATGTAGGTCAGAGACAGCATCAGAAGCATGCATTGTTGATGTCATCCCAAAATGCATCATAGATACCAATATGGTTGATGTGGGCCATGTCAGCAGGAATGGACTTTAGCCATTCTACCTAACCAAGTCACTCATGCATAAAATGTAGGTCAGAGTCAGCATCCGAAGCATGCATTGTTGTTGTCATCCCAAAATGCATCATGCATACCAATATGGTTGATGTGGGCCATGTCAGTAAGCGGGAATAGACTTTAACCATTCTACCTAACCAGGTCGCTCATGCATAAAATGTAGGTCAGAGACAGCATCCAAAGCATGCATTGTTGTTGTTATCCCAAAATGCATCATACAGTACAGAAAGAGTGGTACCGTGACAAATCACCGTGATAGACATGTCCCACTCTGAGAGTGATACTGAATAACTTTTTATCTTTAAGAGATATCTCAATTATTTTTTCTGCATTTTAAGTGGTATAATACACCACTCATAATACAAAAGAGAGTAGGAAATAATCTCAAATAGGAAAAAAGATATTTAGATCCACTCTAAGAGTGGGACACGTCTATCACAGTGATTTGTCACGGTACCACTCTTTCTGTACTGTACATACCAATATGGTTGATGTGGGCCATGCCAGTAAGCGGGAATGGACTTTAACCATTCTACCTAACCAAGTCGCTCATGCGTAAAATGTAGGTCAGAGACAACATCCGAAGCATGCATTCCAGTCGTCACCCCAAAGTGCATCAGGCATACCAATATAGTTGATGTGGGGCATGTCAGTAAGCAGGAATGGACCATAACCATTCTTTTTAACCGGACGCCGACGCTAAGGGTATCACATAAGCCCCCCTCACTTCGTGAGGTGAGCTAAAAATTGATATTGAATATTCAAAAGGTTGATGACAGACACTCACTCCATCACTCGTCAAGTTGGGGTATAACAAATTTTTGTTTCAAATTCTCTATTATGATAAATAGGGTCTGTACGAGTCTAAGAATATTCAGGATAACATTGCAAACATGTTACAGCATATTGACATGACAGCTGAATTCCTTCACATTTATGATAAAAAAA
Source organism: Modiolus philippinarum (assembly GCA_002080025.1). NCBI lineage: Eukaryota > Metazoa > Mollusca > Bivalvia > Mytilida > Modiolidae > Modiolus > Modiolus philippinarum. The sequence goes on along the minus strand of MJUU01061510.1, from coordinate 22,737 downwards.
TAATCAAGTACTATAAACAGAATTTTATTCATTAACAAGAGATTCCATGAACACATTTTGGTGGATAACAACAATATGAACACAATAGGCAGTATCTGAACACATTTGGTTCCTATTTCATTCCTCTTCTGTCATTTACACTGTTTAAATAAGAACACATACACTGTTACTCTTGGCAACTGTTAATTTCTGCCTTCACAACAACTTGTACACAATATACTCCCTGAAATAATTCTCACTTGTATTACAGCTGACAACGATTTATCTGGTTTAACAAACATCTCGCTCATTCAACTATTATTTCATAGATGTCAAAGTATGTACATTCACTATTTGTGCACCCATAAAAATTCCACTTTTGCCACCCCCTCCAGTCAGTCACAAAAGTTTTCCCTTAATACTCTTTTAATTGTCATCCCTTGTCACTCAATCACTTATATTAATATTTGAACTTTACCTTATAACTCTTACATGCATATATCTCCCATTCTATCACATGCTGGTACTCGTCTTTCAGTCAAAGCATAGCTACATACATCCCACATGTGTTTCACAACAATCAATAATTACACTTGTGAAGCATACATGTACATACAATTTATACAAAAACAAACACCAATCACGAAAAATATGCCTTTTACAGTCATGACAGTTACAGAAGTTAATCTTGTAGTTAAGTTCTGCTTTCCAGTGAAATATGCCACTTGCAATTCTACTTTGAGCTTTTTTAGGAGATTAAAACTGATACAATATGAAGACAATGTAAAAAGTTTTTATTTAATTTTTATGAAAGTGGCCCAACTTTTGAATGACAAAAATGAAATACTCTACATGTATATTAATGTCTTAGTAACTGTAAGCAGGCATATTTTTTATCTAGCCTTTTCAAGGCAACACACATAAACATCCCATATGCACTAAAGTAAATCACACATCCCTCATTTCTCCTATACTTTAGCTGCCTTAAAATTTTGTTTTTCATATAAAAATGTGTAAAAAACATAAAAATGCAAATTAAAAATATAACAAAAGCTTTTAAAATCTTGTATAAAATATGTTTCTTGCATAACATGCAAAAATAATAATAAAAATATAAAATAAAAATATTAAAAATAATAAACAGATTCTCACACTGGCATGATTATTTGGAGGTTGCTGTTTTCTGAATTCAATAAATTATATTTCCCCCTAGTTTTTCCTATAATGCATTATTAGTGATGTTAATCTAGCAATCTCTTGCTGTGTTCAGACATACATATAATGCACATCTAATACGTATCAAAAACATTTTCGGTGTGCATTCGATAGGTATTACATAAGAACGAAACGTTACTGATACTTTTGAGTAAAGTAATTACTGATACGCATTAGTTTAATACGCAACGAATTTGAATCAATTCGAATTACGTGTGAACGCAGCATCTATTATAATATAAAGCTTCTTGCCTAGCAAAGGGTTACAATTCATTTCACTCCTCTTCAACCTCAATAGATCAAGCTTCAAGCTTATGTCTATTTGCAGGAGAGTCCAAAAAAATGATAAGACCACTTTATAAGACTTCTTATAATTGAAAAAAAAAAACATTGTATATTTTACTAAAAGGACATGTATCTTTAAACAGATAAAAAAAAAAACATCACAAATCTTGATAATTTTGCAAGTTCAAAGAAGTAACCTGATTAGATATAGCCTACTTTTCTGTAACCACCAAACATAAGGATTTGAAATCTAGTCAAATCTGCAGGTGGAGAAGGAGTGAAATGGATCATTTCCCTTGGATAGAAAAAATGACTATAAAGATAATTTTTGTATCTTGTATAGTATGTGATAAGAATTAAATACTTGAAAATGCTTTCATACTTTTGTTTAACAAAAGAGGAATTTTGCATATTGAAAACCTTAAAAGAGAAAATCTCTAATTAAAGTGGACGATACATTTAAGATTTCTTCAATCTTGTAATTATAACCTCATTTTAAAATAAGTTTTATTTGACTGTAAAGTAAATATATTAAGTGAAATCTTCATAAAATTTATAAATCATGACTAGAAAAATATTCTGTCTTCTGTTCCATTCCCCTGTCATTACAATAGTGTGTAGGTTCATATTCACTGGATCAGTGTCCTTGATATCTATTCCACATGTGCCAATCATGCTGGACCACCTTCTCTCGTGTTGTCTCAGGCTGCCACTTCTTTACAGGTAATTCATCTATCAGCATTTCTGCTTCATCTCCACATCTTCTGTGGCCTCCATTGGCCATCACGGGCATACTGTTGGGAGATGAATACTGGCCAAATTTTCTCCAACTTTTACAACTATAACAATTTGTTCAAACTAGAATTGCATTCTGCTACAACCTCCTTAGGTTCTTTTTACTTTTTTTACCACCTATGGAGTCTGTCTTAGTTTTCTTGGCTACTACTGGTATACACGGTCTAGAGCCATGAAATTCATAGAAACATTTAGTACAGAAGTCAAATTGACAGTCATTGTTCTGACATTGCCCTCGTTCTTGGACAGGCAAAACTTTAGACACTCTGGAACACTTTGGACACTTCCTCAAGTTTTCTTCATTCTTTAATGTAGAGGCAACCTAAAATATAACAAAAATCTCTTAAAATAAGGGAAAAAACCCTGAACCCTACATTTTATTAATTTCAACAGCCTTATCACCTTTCAGTCATGTCTGTTTGAAGTAGCCATTTTGCAACATGCTGAAGTAGCTGTCAATTGGTACTCTTCAAATCGTGCTGAAAAACATTCAGCACTTGCAATTCTGTACAAAGATTTTCACCAGCCACGATTAAAATTAAAACATGTAGAAATGGTGCTCCATTTTCAGTATAAAAATTACTTTTAGAATAATCACTCAAATTTTCATAATCGAATGAAAAAATAAAATACCAGTCAGTCAGGGGAACTACTGGAATAAGTGATTTTATAATCACCTGTACATGTTACTTTTGTGCATAAAAACATGATAAGTAAGATTTGTTCCCCTTGATTTACTGCTGAAATTACTGTATGAAGTGATTACAAAAATCACTGAAAACAGTTATTTAAGTTTTTTCACCCCTAAACATGGGTATTCTCATTGTCTTGGATCTGCAAATGGCCTAGAATTTGTCATAAAATACTGAAGATTAATATTTTGTCAGTTTAAAATTATATCAGATAATACAAGTCAATGTGAGAACAGATTTAATTTAAATCACTGTTCACAATGATTTTTCAAAATTTTTAAGGGAGTACGAGTCTCAGAAATTTTGTAATTAGAATTAAAATTATGACCTTTTGTTTTGAAGGGCGCTACTAATGGGACAACTTGAGCAAAAAATTTTGAAAATCCATTTAGGAATTTTTGAGATATAAGACGTCGAAATTTTGGCGGGAAACAGATCTCTCAGGAGTTTTCCTTCAATTTGCATAAGATGTTTATAGGCCTTTAAATATATAAAATTATAATTGGAAGTTAATTAAATTGTATATACAGTCTATGTTATGTATCTTAAAGTGACTTATGACCAAGAAGATGTGATCCATGTGCAAAAATTTTTAGCACTGTTTGAATGGATAAAACCTGAGGATGCTTCTGAAATCTTAGGCTCGTAATCCCTTTAAGGAAAAATCACTGTTACAGGTAATATTTTTCTGTAGACCCAAGCTGTCTTCAGGCCCTGCAAATACCTGTTTTTTGACCCCGAATACCACTTTTTTTTAATGCTTTAATATAAAGTTGAAGGATTGAAGTTCATAGAAAAATTATCACTGGTGGTCAGAAAATTCATTTTAAATTGGGAAACCAGTGTTGAAAATGGCATTAAAAATTAAAAATTCTTCACAAAATCTCAAATTTCTCCAAGCATGTCATTGATTTCTTTACAAACATACACTGATGTCACACATACTATTTCATCATATGGAAAGGCTACAACCAATCTAATGAGTTAACCATCTAAGTAATTCTAGATTTTATACACAATTTGGAATTTTGTTAAAAGAACTCTGAAATTACTTATAGCAGTGATTTAAAAATCACTTGTACCAGTAGTTCCCCTGACTGCCAGTCACTGACTCTCTTTTTTTAAATACCGATGTAACTGTACATAGATTTTTGGGGGACATAAAACTTTTCTATAACTTTAAGTTTTAAATACATGTACTTCTTAATAGACTTTTTTACCATTATTTCCATAGCAATAGCTGTTAATGCAATAGTTTCTTGCATTGTTTCTATGTTTTGATATATATGTTTTTGTGTGGGATGATGCTCCTTTGTTTTCTGATTAATTTGTAATGCATAATGAACTGTCACTGAAGTAGATGCATATTGAATCAAAACATTTTAAATACAAGTTTAACATTAGGGCTATTCCAGAAATAATTGTATTGGGGGGTTGGAAGGCACTTTTTTAAAAGGACCCACCATTTTCTCATAGCTTCTTAAGTGCAAGTCTCAAATATACCCCAAAACCCATCAAATTTTAATTGCAGTGCCTTCCGACCCCCCCCCCTCCTACAATTAATTCTGGAACAGCCCTCAATAAAAATATGTTAATGTATATTTCTTTGTTGAGAGTCCTCGTCCTACCAACTGCTGTCTAAATTTTTTCTATTGCTGTTAATAAATCCTGTCTATATTTTTTGCCAATTTTGTTATTTCACTTTGAATGCACTATGACAGATACTAGAAGGTACATGTATATAAGAAGAGACTTTTAGTTGGACATAATTTAATATGTTGACAGCAACATATTGTCTTCTATGAGGCCTTTTTTGTAAACGATGATTGGTTCATACAAGAATGACAAACTACAGTGTTCACGTGGGAAAAATAATAGTAAGCCTTTGTTGATGAGTAAAAAAGCACAATCATATGGGTTTTCGATCAAAGACACGCCCCCTTACAACCAATTCCTGATATAAATAAATAAAGTATATTTACGTAAAAGATTGACCCTCATGAGCTGAAAATCAAACATAAACTATAACTACATTACATAAACGTAACAAACATAATTATCGATCAAAATATTTATAACAACACAAATACGTGGAGTTGGGATTGAAGACACCCCCATAGCTATAATGGACAAGTCAACCATCACCTTTGTAATTTGTGTATTGATCTATTTATATCTCTGTGTCGGTCACAGTTAAATTTAACACATAGTTGCCAATTCATTAGAATTGAAAGATTCATGTTCAAAGAAGACAAAAAAATTATCATCGGCTCAAGAGCTAACATTGTGAGTTAGGCTACAAGTAGAAATCTATTATGCAGTGCAGCTTCGCCTTACCATATAAAAGATTTCTACTTTCAGCCGAACTCACAATGTTAGCTCTGTATTGTTTTTGTCTTGTCTGTCTGTCTGTTTGTCTGTCTGTGTGCCCGAAACTTTAACCTTGGCTTTAACTTTTGAACTATATAAGATAGACTTTTCATACTTGGCAGGTGTATAGGTCTAGTCAAGAGAAACATAAATATGCAAAAAAAAAAAAAAATAGGTTGGGTCAAAGGTCAAGGTCACAGAGGTTAAAAAGGGGTGAAATTGGCTGTTTTCACATATTTGACTGTAGAATCCTTATTGTTTATCCTATTCAGAAGGGGTTTGTTTCATGTTATTGCTAATAAAATTGCGCAACTGGAGTATGTCAAGATTTGAGGTAGCATTTACTGTTTTTGAGAAACAAGAGGCCCAAAGGGGGACAAACGGAAAAAAATGAACTTTTAAATTTTTTGTTGGATCTTGATGCAGTATTTTTCTGTAGGTTTCTTATAGCATGTTTAAACAGATACGTTTAACAATTTAAACCATTTCAATAACCAAGAGGCCGAAAGGGGCTTCAGCTGTTTTAGAATAAAGGGGTTAAATTGGGTGTTTTTATGGTAATAAACAACTTTTGAACTATGTATGATAGACTTTTAATGCTTGGCAAGTGTATAGGTCTTGTCAATATGAACTTAAATATGCAAAAAAAAGGTCAAAGGTCAAGGTCACAGAGGTCAAAAAGGGGTAAAATTGGGTATTTTCATATATTTTACTGTACAATCTGGGGGCATATGTAGTGTTTCACAAACACATCTTGTTAAGCCATTCACCAAACATAGGGGGAGGGCAAGAAAACAAGTTTAACCCCACCGCAATTTTTGAGCCTGTCCCAAGTCAGGAATATGTTGGTCATTGGCTTGTCCTTGTCTTCTTATAAAATTTTAGTTTCTTGATATTTGGATTATTGGATGTGGTTCGTTTCCATTGATTTATTCACTTTTTTACCTTTTTGGGGCCATTTAGGGCTTGCTATATGTCGTGAGGTTCCTCACTGTGTTGAAGACTGTAAGGTGACCCCTAGATGCTTTGATTTGGGTCGTTTTAACCTGCATATGGGATGTTGTCTCCTTGACATTTACCTCATTTCCTTTCTTTTTCATAGATATGTAACACTACATGTTGTTTTTTTTTTTTTGTATTGTTCAAGACATATTTTTTGATCAATGATCATAGAAGGTCCAAAATCAATTACTGACTTTTGACAGTCCAATTTTTTACCAACTAAAGGACAGAAGTTGACTTTCTAAATGAAGCCATTCAATTTATTTTTCCTTTATAGTAATGTAAATAATGTACATGTACATGTAACTACTAAAATTCATACCTTCTGAAACAGATCACATTTGATAGAACTAGGCGTTAGTTCTTTACGTCCTAGAGGTTGTAGCTGAGCCAATGTGTTCTGACTATCTGTTAGCCCACGAAATGATTTGGGTGGCGATTTCTTTCCAGAATTCTCCTAAAAAACAAAAGGAATTGCTATCAGGATACAAAAGCATTTTGTGATTTTTTCGCTTTTATATAAAATTTTTAGTAGTTTTATACCAAACATCCTAAAACAATAACACATTAGGCAATGATAACAACTCAGTGATGTTTTACACGTGCAACCAACAAAAAGCAGAAACAGTTACAAATTGTTAGTCTACACATGTACACAAGAATCTGACAATGGACCAATACAGAAGATACTAAGCTGAAGTCTGCTGAACAGAGCCTCAAATAAAGTATCGTTTGTTTACTGTGAAAGTACTATTGTCCGTGGGGATCCAATTTTCGTGGATTTCGTGGTTCACTAAAACCACGAAATTAAGTTTCCAACAAAATGCATTTTCCCCTGGAGTTTTAATGCATAGAATTCAAAACCACGAATTTAAGTTCCAACGAAATAGTGATAATTCCGAAAACCACGAAAAACTGATGTCCACGAATAAAAGTAATTCCACAGTATTTGTAATTTGCTGCTTTACATTGTTGATAAGGTTTAAATCATATTGTCAAGAAAGTCAGTCATCAGCAGTTTTTTTTTTTTGACATGATTAATATGCAGGTTCCATTATAAAAATAATCATGATAATTGTTCATTCATCCATGGGTGTGATTCATACAATCATCAACACACAGAAATTACAGGATAGGAGCTAGGCATGATCTGACCAACGGAAATCTGTGGAGGAATCACATTTATGCTCATTATAATAAACAACTTTTTTCATGTGTTTTTCATCATCATAGCTTCTCTTTTGCTTAAGCATTTCGCCACACAATAGACCATATCCGAGCTGTGGTATCAAGATTTACCGGACCACTTTTCAACACGTCACAGTATAGAAAACGTCACGTCACAAAGCCTACGTCATTAAACTGGTCACATGGGGTGGACATGTTTGTGACGTAGGGCGGACAAACAACAACTGGTAAATCTAAATAACAGAACTCGCATATGGCCTATTACTAAAGATACTACCATAAATCTTTGCTTGTTATCATATTCTGTATAATTAACAAATCGCCTTCAATTTGTCAAACGGAGATAAATTTGCAATGTTTGCTGGCTAGGTCATGTTTGTAGGTCCCAATAACCATTTTTTTGTCTGCTTTCTTCATGCATGTAATTAAATAATTTATAATTTCACTACCAGTCTTCGCGAAATAGATTTTAAATTTGGTGAACATTCTGTTCGACAGTCTTTTATGGCATATTGGACCAACCAAACGCTCATCGGACCAAAAGTTAACACACATTTCATATTATCGGAGATTTCCGGAAAACGTCACGTCACAAAGCCTACGTCATTAAACTGGTCACATGGGGTGGACATGTTTGTGACGTAGGGCGGACAAACAACAACTGGTAAATCTAAATAACAGAACTCGGATATGGCCTATTACTAAAGATACTAGTAATATCATGTTTGTAGGTCCCAATAACCATTTTTTTGTCTGCTTTCTTCATGCATGTAATTAAATAATTTATAATTTCACTACCAGTCTTCGCGAAATAGATTTTAAATTTGGTGAACATTCTGTTCGACAGTCTTTTATGGCATATCGGACCAACCAAACGCTCATCGGACCAAAAGTTAACACACATTTCATATTATCGGAGATTTCCGGAAAACGTCACGTCACAAAGCCTACGTCATTAAACTGGTCACATGGGGTGGACATGTTTGTGACGTAGGGCGGACAAACAACAACTGGTAAATCTAAATAACAGAACTCGGATATGGCCTATTACTAAAGATACTACCATAAATCTCCACATTTCATATTATCGGAGATTTCCGGAAAAATATCATGTTTTTTTTTTCGATAATGGATTATTAATACTTGTCACTTCCTGTTTGGAATGTTTTCATCTGAGCGGTAGTCAATTTTACCACAATTTTATCAATTTGGCGAAAGATTCTTGACAGGAAATGTTAGCGATAACAAAATAAAGTCTCAAATCTACCAGATGATTGTCATTTTTGCAGCCTGAAACATGATACATCGTTTCCAGTGGTTTAGCCCAAGAACAATGTCGGACATTCGGACCTACACTTTGAAATTTTTTACCGGTCCTCCTGCAAAAATGTTGGTTTTGTCCGTCGGACCAACGCATTTCATGAAGACTTTACTATTTTGTAAATTTGTACACTACAAAAACATACCTTTCCATTTCTAACTTTATAAGGACTAAATCGATTCTTTCTCCTTCTGGCCTTTGGATCACTGTTACATACGGACTTCCACTTCTGACTCACTTCACACATGCTGAAAATAACCTGACTATTAGTGACAAATTGGAAAATAGTAATTTTCTTGTTATGGCTTCACATATATTAGGCCAACCTTGTAAATTGTTTGTTTGCTGTTTACGACCTAGCCATAAAAATTCCACTGCTCAAAAAAATTTATTGACTTTACAGAGAACAAATTTTATTTTATTTTAGTACATTTATCTTTAAAATTACCCCCTTTTTAATGCCTTTTTAGAGAAAAAATAATTCACCTACCTACCCAAATCCAAAACTGATAGTCGATTAACAGCAAACAAACATTTTGTTAAGGATGGCCTTAAATGTATAGGACTTGTAACTTGAAAAATGTTAAAACGATGTAAATTTTTGTTTTACATCTATTACAAGTAAAGCCATATAAGTGTAATCTTGATCCTGTTTTCTTTTGTTTATGTAATTCTGTTCTCAGACATCCACTGTTTTCAGAGAATACTACATTCATAAAATGTATGGAGGTCAAGATTTTTCTTGAACGTAATTTTTATGTATGTATTTTAATGATTCATACATATTTTGCAACATACATATACGCAAACACATTTATTTTTTGTCTTGCATTGGAAATATTGATGATTAAATGTTTTTAAAGTTCTATTCTAATGTGAACATTTGTGATAATTACTGTATATTGTTGAAGGAATTTTTTTTATTTGGTAGTCTCTAAGAGGTTGGCATAGGACCTTATAGGGGTGTAACGATACACCTACCTCCCAGTTCGATACGTATCGCGATACAAGGGCTACGGTTCGATGCGTTTCAATTCGATTCATTCTTACGTCATTTTTATCAGTGACAGCTAGGAAGATGACAATATTTATTCTATGATGTATATACAATTAATGTTAACAACTTTAAATGTAGATTGTACCATTTGATTTAGCATTTTTCAGTGTTATTTCTATTGTAAGAAGAAATCCAGTGATTTGTTTGCTCCAGCAACTATATAGTTCTGATACTTAAAACTAATCTCAGATCTTTATTATTTAGTGATTTTTAGCAAACTCAAACTGGAAGTGTAAGAAAATCTAAGTAATTGTAAATAATCCTCTCTGTTCAAAAGCTGTCTGAGATATATAAGCTCTGAACGTTCCTTATTTGAAGCAAACTAAAAAACTACAAGTCGGATCTTTTTACACGCCCATAGTTGGTTTTGTTCGTTACTGGGCTTTAGCGGTAATTAGTCAAACGGCTAAAACCGGAAGTTTACATTAGAGTTGTTTCCTCCAACAAAATAAAGATTTTCGGCTTATGTTGCCAACTTCCCGTGAATATTTTGACGTATATAGTTAGCGGTTTCGTACATAGGCACGTTTATAGTGGAAAAATGTTATTTGCATTGACTACGCTGCAATCACAGGTCATTTTGTCTGCGGTTGAGTTGTTAGCTTTCGTTTGTAACATACTGAACATTCCGGATTGTAACCGAATCGAAATACGGGTTTAAAGAACCGAAAATCGAACCGAACAAAAAAATTGCGGTTCATCGACTTTGGTGAATCGTTACCCCCTAGGACCTTAGCATGCAGTTTGGGTTATATCTCGTTGTTGATAAGCCAGAGATCTCCTTTTCTTTTAATTCTTACTTTTCAATTAAATATTAGTTGTAATGTTATTGTTTACCCTATAAATTCTGGAATTAATACCTGCGTAACTCTTTCGGTTGTAGATACTGTAGGATTGGAGCACAACTTATATTTCTGTCTGACAGTTCAGATATAATGTCCACACTTTCTAAACCCATCTTCCTCCCAATAACTCTTTCTGGTTCTGGAGGAGAAAATCGCTGCATCACTTCATCAAATTTTTCCAGTAAATCTGGTGGTGTGTTATCTTTCTCAACAACACATGGTTCAGGGTCGATATCTAGATTGTAAAATGGTATACTAACAGACTGTCTACAGTTCCGTGTCAATTTGCTGTCTTTAGAACTTTGCCATCTAGGACTTGAGAAAAAAGTAGCACCTGGTGTTTCAAAGAAACGGTTAACTTTCACACTGAATGGACATGAGCCAAAACTCTGGTTCAGAACGCTATCATCTGATACAACTGGTGTTAGTCTCTCCTGTTTACAGACAGTACTTGGTGTGTCCATACATATTGTGTTGTCATGACAACTTGTAAACGATTCATCAAACCCTGAATCATTGACGTCACTTGCAGACATAGAACGAATCACTTTAGAATCCGATATTGTCTCCCTTGTCAATATAGGTGTTGAAGTACTGAAGGACCGTAGTTTATACTCCATTTCTACTGTCTTGGGTGGCCCCAGATGTTGTAATGGTACATGGAACAAGCCAGCCATCATTTATCGTTTATTCTGAAATATAAAACAGTACTTTAATTTTTGGTGCATTATTTTGAGGATATAACACTGTATGATATAAAATTGTTAAGGATTATTTTAATTCAACAAACATGACCATTTCTTTTTTTTTTACACCACACATGAGAAATATGGAATATAGGACAGTTTTGTTTTTTAATCAAACATTATCACTGCCAGTATAAAGTGATCCCTTTAGGGTAATTAAGCTTGATGCTTTACTCCATGATTAAGTCCGTATCGAAAACTAAATTTCCTATTTTTATTCACCATGTTCACAATATAATAAATAGAACTCTATAATATATTAGAATAAGCTGAAATTTCTATTTTAACCCTGTTAATCTCGTTTATTGCAATAATTTACATGATTTATATGCATTCTTATTTATAACCCTACGTATGAACATGACAAACACATGACAAATAGTACCAAAATCATTACATCAGCTCATTGCAACCCACACTTAAGGCCTTCAGGCTTTACAGTGACAGTCTGCTCCGTTATGCACTAGTCTGATGCCCGAGACTAGTAATTTGTATTAGGACTAGTACATTTTTTCAACCACTAGTCCAACCAGAAATTTTATTTTGAATTTTCCAAATCTACATTGTCTTGCACCACATTCATGACATTAGAATTTTTCTTTTTTCTTTCAGACTAGTAAAATGGGTTCCGGACTAGTAAATCTGCCAAAAAAGTTTTGGGCCCAGACTGCAGTGACCCAATCTTTTCGTGGTAATGTCCAGTCCTGTGAAACTGAGATTATCAGTCCTTGCATGTAGATCAAATGAAATTTATACAAATTACTGGCGTTAATTTTGATTTTCTAAACATTGTTTGCAAACAAGGACTTAATTTTCATACATGTATCATACAATGACCTCCAACCCCTTTTATCCACCATGATGCAGTTGAAGGGCATTTAGTGCAGTATCTTCAAATCCATCCTGATAAAATGGATTTATCATTTGACTTGGAGAACTTACACATACAACATGTACAACTACAATGTATGTACGGAATTTGAATGTGTATGTTTTTTTTACATTGAGCATACATGTATAGGTACATACAGTGTTCCCAAGTTTTGTCAAAAATTCTCCCAAATATCTGAAAATTTTTGGTGTAATCTTTTTTTTTAAACATTTTTGAATGTTGATGTAACAAGTCTGCAATTGAGTTTGACAAAATTTCAATTTAGAATCAAAATAAGTTGCATCCATAAAAGAGAAATGATATCTTACTTTAGTTGTAACAGTGTTTTAGTCCACATATTTAATACCTTTATATCCTCCAAACATTGAAAATATGGCACAACTGAAGCATTAGCCTATCCAAAGGTGATACATTCAACATACACTGACATTTAGGCTTGGAAGGCTAGACTGACAGTATTTGCATGATTTGTAAGCTTGTATTTCATCAACAATTAAATATAATCCTCAGCTTGGATACGTAAAACAATAATAGTATGTCAGCTTTGGAGCAAACTGCTAAACTTTGGCAGGTTGATTATCGAGATAAAACCCACATGATCAATCCAAAAATTTTGTGTAGATAAATATTACTTGATTAACCTGTTCATTATTGTAGGGACCAGGGCCCTTATCTATATTTACATATAATATATTGATATTATGATAACAAATTTACCTCAACTTCAAATAACAATTTCTTTTGATATTCCTCAATAACAAGTTCTAAGTTACAATCCCTTACCATTCAGATGACAAGATATAAAACATGTAAAATATATGTTGTAAAAACTTTGGAAATAAGACGGTAAATAACATGCAATACAAGTTTGATATTTAGCAGAACAATATATTCAGATTACCAGAGGGGAATTGTTACTTGGGTAATTATGACACCTAAATTCCCCAGGTAATTTTATAATTACTTTGTCATTAACTAATGAAGTTTAAATGACTTTATTTATTTTGACAGGGTGCGAGACTTCAATAAAATTTGCAAAACAATACTCAACATATTTATTTGGTATTTCCTTCTTGACTGTTGTATTTTTGTTATTCAATAAATATTTGTTGAAAAGACTTAAAGGATGACATCACTCAATGCATATGTGGAAATTATCAATGAATAACACTGTTCCCATTATCAAAGTGTTTTGGTATATATTTGAAGTGAATTATTTCATGAAATATTTTGATATGTAGACATGGTGCAGTTATTAATTTATCTCATCATACAATTTATTACTTCATGCATATACTAGTAATAATATAATATATATATAGGTCAAATTCTGTAAATTAAATGTCTGTGAATTATGCAGTAGCAATCAAGATGATTACTTTTATGAAATCATGCTAATAGAAAATGAAGGTAGAAGGACCGGAGTTTGATGCCAAAATTTATGTTTTATATAAAAAATTCTAACATGTCTAAAATGGATTTACAATTTTTTGCTTAAAACATTCTATTAGCAACATGTGCAAAGCTTTTAAAAATAAAAGGTAAGTGTTTTCATTCAGTGACAAATTTCTTCCTTAACGCAAAATTTGAATAAAGTAATTCAAGTGTAAAATTTGTCAAAATCATAATTTTTCCATTTATTTCTTTCCTTATTTTAAGATAATAATAGTAAAATTTAAATTGTTCACAAATAATCCCAATAGAAGGACAGTTTTAGTATTTTTCATTAAATTTAATTATAAATGTTGTATAAAAATGTTTGTTTTGGTTTGCACTATATTTGCAACTAAATCATAAGAGGTGAATAAATAAACGTATTCACCTACTAGTGATATTCACTTAATGACGTCATAATGCATTGAACTATATAAAACAATAATGGTATTTCTTATCAGTGAATACGCTTTTTTATTGACCTTGAAACACAGATATTCACCTCGATCGATGGTCTCGGTGAATATTGCTTTACAGGTCAATAAATATAGAATAATGGAAGTTTTGTTTTTGACACAAGAAATATTGGCGTACAATAATGGACGAGCCCCCTCTGGACAAGTCCATTATTGGAGCCAATATTTCTAGTATCAAAAACAAAACTTCCATTATTCTATATTTATTGACCTGTAAAGCAATATTCACCGAGACCATCGGTCGAGGTGAATATCTGTGTTTCAAGGTCAATAAAAAAGCGTATTCACTGATAAGAAATACCATTATTGTTTTATATAGTTCAATGCATTATGACGTCATTAAGTGAATATCACTAGTAGTGTTTTTCTGAAAAACCCCTATGAATTTTAAATATTTTCCTACCTAAGGGGGGGCCGAGCCACCCCGAAATCCGCCACTGAATTTTCAACAAATCACGAAATTGACAAGTATTGATTAGTAAAAGAATTTGTACGATCCGCTAAGCCGCGTCTCTATAGATGTATTTGACAAAGTAGGCAAGGCCTAAGATACTTTTTGCCAATATTTTTTCGCATTCGGGCAGTAGCAAATACTGAAAAATATTTGCTTTGTGAGATCAAAGGAAACTCATACAAATTACCGATAAATATAGAATAATGGAAGTTTTCTTTTTGATACAAGAAATATTGGCGAACAATTAATAATGGAGGAGCCCCTTATTGGAGCCAATATTTCTTGTATGAAAAACAAAACTTCGATTATTCTTTTTATCGGTAATTAACTAAATCATTTAATAGAACAAATTTTGAAAATGAATGTTAATTTTCAACAAATCATGAAATTGACTAGTATTGGTTAGTAAAAGAATTTGTACGATCCGGTAAGAGTCTCTATAGACACAATGATAGATGTATATTTCTTTGTTTCATTGATTCTGATTGACAAAGTAGGCATGGCCGAATATACTTTTTTCCAACATTTTTTCGTATTCAGAAAGTAGCAAATACTGGAAAATATTTGCTTGGTGAGATCAAAGGAAACTCATACAAATTACAAATTATCGATAAGTATATGTTATCTGGATTTTGACATCTGTATATCGTAAAATATCATCCCGTGAGCCAGAATGTGAAGCACAGGGGTGATTGAGTGCAGCGAACGAGCCCCAAGCTTCATATTCTGGCGAGCGGGATTATATTTTACAATATTCCAGCTTTCAAAATTCAGATAACTTGTTTATTGTCTTTTATTTCTTATTTATAAACAATAGTTTATAAGCTTTGTGTGAAATTCTCCCAAGATTGCGCGGGAAATGAGGTTCATTCATTTTTTTTAAAGAATGGGAAATGTTTTGTTGTTATTTTATGACTTCACAATATTTTTTGTCGTCTAACGTTATCAAATCGAAATAAAGTCGTTTTTTTTATTATTACAGAACTTCTCATTGTTTACAATTGTCTTCGAGTTCCTAGGCACTTTTATGACGTCACAATGTAAACAAAATGGTGGCTCTGCTGAAGTTATCAGCGACCTAGTTTCCGTATTTTTTTGAACGTCTCATTTTTATTTTTGTGTATTGGTGACGGTAATTTGTTTACAAAATTAAAATTGGAAAATATAATAGATTCTTAATGCAATGAAGATTTATTTCTTACGATACGGATAAGTATATTGCTTGTCAAACATTGGGAGAATTGGCTTGATAAGTCCAGGTCAACCTCTTGATAAGTTCGGGTCAACGGCTTTTGTGGAAGGGCTCTGCAGACTGAGATAGGCGGAGGGAAAGACGATCAAAAGCTGTATTCACCTTTGCAAAATGCCATAATTGAATTGTATTATTGGGGCCTCAGTGCAAAAGTGAAAGACACCCTATAGTGATCAGTCATGATCAGCCTGTCTGTAACAATCTTGTATCATGGCTATTTATTGATTTGCCTTTGAGATGGGGTTTGATATTTGGTTTGTGGATTGATCAAATCAAGCCAATGTCTTGTACCATGGTAGTGTCTAGTGATTCTAGATTATAACATCATTATTGCTTTGCTGTATATATGGGTTACAACTTCTTTGCCTTTGAAGGTAGGTTTTGGTATTAAGTTAGATTACTAATAGTCAACCAATGTGTCAAGTACAATAGTTTGTAACCCTTGACCTTGAACATTTAACCAAGGTCATACAATTGCTTTTTTCACTACAAGGTCATGTCCAGGTATATATATATATGGAACAAAGGACATTTTGTTTTTGATATGGACTTTATCACAACCAGTATCAAGTGAGCCCATTAGGACGAGCTTGATGTTTTAAGCCTTGATAAAGTCCGTTTCCAAAACAAAATGTCATATGTTTCTTTTATCGGTAATTCACAAATTGATAAATAGAACTCTATAATAAGGCCTAAAAAAATTGTGAGTTTAGGGTATCCTGACCCTACCTAAAATTTTATGCCTACCCTAATTTTTTTGCCTATTTTACAACAAGCACTGTTAAAGTCAGAAATGTTCCTCCATTACTACAACATGTACAATGTAAACAAGAGCTGTCGCCGAATGGCAGCCAAAGATACCCCCGCTCATTGAACCCTGAATCGATATGGTAAGTACAAAATTAAGTTGGTGTGGACACAATACAGGTGCGGACACAGTACAAGTGTGGACACAATGATATAATCTTCAAGAAAAAACTTTTCACAAGGGTTCCAATGAAAACACTCTGTCTAAATCAGACAAATATAAAATTCACCCTTTTCAGCCTA
>MJUU01061509.1:108609-132579 GCA_002080025.1 Modiolus philippinarum | reverse complement strand
ACATCCCCTTACTAAATACCCCCGAGAGCTGCCTTAACGTCGCTGTGAAGGTGGTCAAGAATTTCATCGTTATAGTTAACTCGTGTACTCAGATATCTTAAAGCGAAATTTTCTTGCATATGTGCGACAGTTTTTTTGTGTATCACTTCTGTATTCTTTTCCACGGTGTAAGTTCAAAGATTTCATTTTGACTCTACTATTCTGTCAAATTATATTGAGAACCTTGCAAAAGTGTTTTAAATATTAACTCACTCCAATTTAAATTTGCAATTCCAATGATTGAAAATCTTGTGCCACCATTTTTGAGAATGACCAAGAAGGTTGAATAAATCGCAAAGAGCTGAACTAAATCATATTTTTCACTCTATATCTTATGATTTAACATAGCAGCAATTTAAAAAAGAAACATGGGAATTTCAAAATCCAATGGAAAATACAGTTTCGTATGGTATTTCACGACATTTTATGACAGGATATGGAGTAAATGAACATGAGACCATAACACAAATGTTAACTCCAACTGCAAATAATTTAAATGAGCTGTATGGTCATTTCGGAAATTAATTCCTCATCAGCAGCACTAGAACCCAAACATTGGAAATCCACGATCTAAAAAATGTCCAAAAATGCATAAAACCAAAAGAATTCCGAATAATCAGTAAATATCAAATATATGTATTTCTCGTAGGACTTTGAATTAATTTATAGGACTTTTACTACTGCCATGGGATTTCTTTAACTTCAATGGGAATAGTTTTCCAATGGCAATACTAGTAATTCAAACTCCCATTGGAAATAGTGAAAAAATAGTAAAATCTCATGAGAAAATGCATTTTCTAATAGGATTATCAAATTCCTATACTTTTTAAAATGCAGAAGTGTAAAAGTGTATTAACATATCAATTTTGGTTGAATTTGGCTTGTCTATTTAGATCCTTTTGGTTATTTGTTCTCCATCAGCTTTTACACGTTTTTCGGTTCAAGGACTTCGAAATGATTTGGTTTGACCTGCACTGATGAGACATAGGTGCGCATATGCAAAAAAAAAAAAACTAACAGTAACTTCGGTATTTCGTTATCAACTAACTAATTTAAATTTCGCAAGTCTCATGAAATTTTTCAAATTATTAACACTTATGTGGTAGCTGTCAAAGTTGGTTGCACAAGATTTGCAATAACTGGAATTGCAAATTTAAATTGCAATTAGTTTATTATTGAATACATTTTGAATACCACACTCACTTTTTAGCTCACCTGGCCAAAGGCCATGTGAGCTATTTCCATCACTCGGCGTCCGTCGTCCGTTCGCCCGTCGTCCGTCCGTTAACTTTTATTCAAAGATCTTCTTCTCTGAAACTACTGGGCCAATACTAACTAAACTTGGCCTGAATCATCACCAGGGTATGCTCTTTCAAGTTTGTGATTATAAAAATCACAAACTTGAAAGAGCATACCCTGGTGATGATTTTTAGTAACAGCGGCCATGTTGTTTGGTCTACGGACATAAAGTCCGTAGACCAAACAACATGGCCGCTGTTACTAAAAATAGAACAAAGGGGTTAATTGCTGTTATTGCAAATTACTCGAAAACCATTACAGATATCAAAATTCTGACAAGGGGTAAAAATGATCAGCATGATGAGATCTACCTGCCCTGCAATTTTGGAGAATATCCGTTTACCCGTCCTGGAGTTATTGCCCCTTTTCCGTAAAATTTTCAGTTTTTCGTTACTTCTGGTCTTATATATTGAAATTGAGAGAAGATAGAAGTGAAGTTTGTATAACAAAAATGGTCAGCATAGTAAGATCTACATGTCCTGCAATATTGAAGAAAATCTGACAACCCACATAGGAAGTATTGCCGCTTTTTCTTTGAATTTTCACAATTTTTGAACGTTTTTACTTTTATTTTAAAAACTGTTTGAGATAAAGGTTAAATGTGAATTGCAAAAGTGTTGAGGTTTTTCAGAAGTTCAATTCCTACATATGTCCAGCAGGTTCGTATCTCATCCAAGATTGCCACCAACGGGGAAGATAGTTTAACATAGGACCCTATGGGAAATGCATTCAAAGATCTTCTCCTCTGAAACCACTGAGGCAATGCTGACCAAATTTTGTCACAATAGTCCTTGAGTGGTCCCCTTTAAAGTTTGTGATCTTTGCGTTTGTACCTCATCCAAGATGGCTGCCAGCGTGGAGCACAGATTAACATAGGGACCCTATGGGAAATGCATTCAAATGTCTTCTCCTCTGAACCTACTGAGCCAATTGGAACCAAACTTGGTTACAATTGTCTTTGGGTGATCCCTTCCAAAGTTTGTGATTTTTAGTTTGTACCTCATCTAAGAATGAAAATGTTAAATGTGCTGAACTGATTTATAGTATGAATGGGTGACAATGAATAAAACCAGTGACCAGGTTAGCGATACAGGCTCATGTGAGCCTCTAGTTCTTATGTCACTGACTTGTTATGTGACTTTACAGTTGAGAGTGTAAACATTTTTATGTCTTCAAAATAATTGTAACTTCTTTGTATTTTTTAAGTTGTAGAAATTAGTAGAAATAGAGAAATCTGAAAATGAGTCCGGTCTATCATTTTAAAACTAAAAGAATAAAAATGTTTCATTTGTAATATTTTCAAAATACGCATTTGTTTTCCATATTTAAAACGTTGATACTTTCATTGATATCATTTGCATTTGTTTTGTGAACACCCAAGTAAATTATGATTATTTTTGGGAGTACAACAACCAACTATAGCATAAATCAGAGTCAACTTTACCCCACTACACAATAAACTATAGCATATAAATTACATTTTTAAGTATCAATCGTTCAGTAAGCTCTTTGTTTGCACAATATTGAGCGTTTATTTACATTATTGTACTCTTTTCACAAATCGAATATTAAAGTATCCGTTTGGCGGTGATTAGCAAACGAAATATGAAGTTTTATGTCCGATCGCACTATTATTAAAATTCATCATAGTAAACTATTGCTCCTCTCGAGTTTTCATGCAAGAAAACTGTAGCCCTCGTGCAAGTAAACTTTCGCACTCAAGACAGAACCCTATCGCATTTACTGGAATTTTCAGCTGTTACGATATGATGCGGCTTGACAACGATGAACCTAGGTTGCTAAATACAAAAGACATGCTTTGTAAAAAGAATAGATGTTTCAATAATGAAATTATCACCTAAAATCATAAATAGGTAAAATGCCTTTAAAATATGTCAAATTTTAAATTATTCTAATATAAAGGTATTTTGTAATCATAATAATGCTCATGACTTATATATTTCAACCTAAAATACTAATTTCTGTTAGAAAAAATTGTATTTTTAACCTAAATGCCACATTTTTCGTCTAACTGATTGTTTATTTTCCCATAATACATCTAGAACACACAAGTCAATTTCGCAGGGAATGCAAGTCAACCGTTTTTCCCCATCGCACTTTCATGATAGTGACTATCGGATTTTACTTCTTTTGGCTATAATCACCAATCGATCTAAATCACAGCAAATGCTATGACGAGAAAAAGTTTAGAGGAACGTCCTGATGTGATTTGGAGGAACCTTGAATAATGGTAAACAAAGCTCTCTTTTGGTGCCTTGCTATGTTTTAAAGCACAGATTAAAAAACTAAAGAATGTCATCATACCCTCCGACGATTTCCTTGTTATGTTTGAAAATATCTTCTCAATTTATTGTCTAATAATCGAATGAGAACGTTTGGCAATCGGATCCAGAATATTTGTTTCTGACTTCCATCATACTGCCAAATGCCCTAGAGTCACGAATAAATGACAGAGTGAAAAGTTATTTTGCTTCATAACATGTTAATCTTAGAAGGGTATGATGACATTCTTAATTTTTAAAGTTGATGCTTCAGAGCTTTGTTTTCAATTTTATAAGGTTACTCCAAATCGTATCCGGACGTTCCTCTAAACTTTTTCTCATATAAAATTTCCAAGCTTGTCGCTGTTTTAAGACGTTATATAATACAAAAATACCAAAGTTGCAAAAATGAACAGTGAATTTAGTTATGCTGTACACGTGTTTCAAGGAGTAACCTCTCATCAGCAGCATTAAAATCAAATAATATAGAAAGCCATAATAAAAAAAATTGTAAACAAAGAAGTACTCATTACCAAAAATATCGAAAAAGGAAGCCAAATCCAGTACTAAGGACATCCACCGAGTGCCGTAAACTGAATGAAGCCGTAGTATTTCTAAAGGGTTAGAATTTCGATAAAACGGTAAATTTCTATAAATCGCTAGGTAAATTTTCGTGCCAGACAAGTCTGACTATATATAACGTCTAAAAACAGCGACAAACTTGGAAATCTTACAACATATATAACGTCTAAAAAGAGCGACAAACTTGGAAATCTTATATTTTCCTCAGCATAAACATGTAAATCTGCTCATACGGGTCTTGAAAAATGAATAATATATGTCTTACGTCAAGGACCAACTGAGTTAGAGTTTTAGGATTGAAATTATCGAGAACATCTTTCCACTGAGGAATTGAACAATTACGATTTGAGTGACACGTAACACTACATTTGAATTTCACTGTTGAAGATAGGCCCATTTCGATGAATTTACATCTCGTCTGTGCAACTTGAATCTTAAGATTGTAAAACCGATACTGAAATATACTCCCTCAGAAGGGTGTATAAGACCGTAGATTTGATAATAAATTGGATTGTAAATCCTAAAACTCTAACTCAGTTGGTCCTTAACGTTAGACACATAAACTTGGAAATCTTATATTTTCCTCAGGATAAGCATGTAAATCCGCTGCCTATACAAGTCTTGAAAAATAAATTATATGCGTCTTAAGTCAAGGACCAACTGAGTTAGAGTTTAAGTATGTGATTATCGAGCACATCTTTCCACTAAGGAATTTGACCATTACAATTTGAGTGACACGCATCACTACATTTGAATTTAAAAAAAATCAAAAGTTCCATATTAAATGTCTACTCCACTCCTATGAAATGAAATTAAATAAAGAAATGGTGAGAATACACAAACCAAAAGAGAAACTGAGAAGTCTTTGTGTGTCATCCAAAAGAAGGGTAAGATGACTTGACGTTTTTTTTTTTTTGTCAATCGATAATTCCAAAAACTTAGCTGAAAGGCTGAATAAGCTCCAAGGATCTTCTTAAAAATCTGTTTTTAAATGAAAATGACTTTTTTTTGCACAGTATATAATGTAGCGATACTTTAAAAAGTCATACGAGAAATTACAGTGAAACTAATTTACAGAAACACCCAAGAACACTCTGATCTTAACATTTTAACATGAATTACTGAGATAAAACATTCTTTTCTGGGTACTATCTTACTTATCAGTTAACAGTTAATGAACTTACTTATCAGGTAACAGGTAATGAACTACCCAATGTATTGGAAGATTGACAATTTTATTTTAGAAATTCAGATATAACGTCTGATTGGTTGATATTAGAAAACAGATAATACATTTACTTGCACGCCAAAACCACAAAAATGCAGATAAAACTGTACTAACAGGTAATGCTATGTTATCTTCAGATAAAACATCATTTTTGCATAATTCCACAGAAAGCTATGTATAAAATATTTAAAAGTATTTATCAGGAGGTAATGAGGAAACTTGATGATATATGGCTGATTATCTGCGTCAAAACCACAAAAATTCAGATAAAATAGGATTACCTGAGATGATACTACACTATCTCATTTTTGTGGCTTTGGCATGCCATATATATCATTGGTTTAATACTGATCAGCTGACATGTAGAATCTGCAGTATGGAAGGCGCCGATCAGATTTTCTGATATTGACGGTCAATATCGGCTTGAAATTGAACCGTCGGATTTGAGTTTACTTCCCTTTTATAAAACGCATTTTTACTTTTACGTAAGTAAAATTTAGTAACAAACAACAATTAACATTAAATTTTAATGTCTTCATCAAGTAGGGTAAAATTACCGTATAGCGGGTAATTTTCGCGGGGTGTTAATTTTCGCGTATTTTCGCGGTTTGACATAAATCGCGAAAATAAATTCCGCGAATATTTTATATATTCTTAAGATATATATAGTATCTTTGACAATCCGTGAAAATTTAAAACGCTAATATTTTTGGCATACATTTTCACCTCAAATCCGCGAAATTTCTGACCCGCCAAAATAACCCGCTATACGGTATTTTACAAATAACAGAATACCGAATTTAAATTAACAATAAATTCAATGGAAACATTTATCATATAGTTCATGGTATTGAGAGACATAATATGAGAGTTTATGGACCGGGTGATCACCAGAAAAATAGTATATGGAACGAAGCGAAGCCGAGGTACATATAGTATTTTTGGGGTGACCACAAAGTCCATAAACTGCCATTTGGCCTGAATTGACATGAACTTTTTGATATATTATTATTATTAATTACAGAAATGTATAACAGTTTCGTTCATTTTTTCCTTCCATTATTTCACTCAAAAAAATTTCAAGGTTAAAAAATTATCTTAAAATGGGATTAAATAAGTTATTTGTGATAATTCATTCAATATGCAGCAAATGATGTTTAAAAGACTTTATTTTTAAAATTAAAAAATCCAACACCTTAAAACGTTAATCCAAAATAGCACATTATAAAGTTGAAAAAAAGATTGTGATGTCACAATAAATTATATGGACTGGGCTGCCGGTTCACATACCGTTATTTTGCCCGGTAGTGTTAACAAAGCCAACTGGACCAATATAAATAACTAAATACCGAAGTTACTGTGAATTTTGATTCTGCATATGCGCATTTCGACAACTTATGTCTCTTCAGTGCAGATAAAATCTCAATGTGTGGAAGACCATAGAGTCAAAGATGTTTAAAACTGATATGTTTTTTTTTGTTTTTGTTTTTTGTTTTTTGTATTTGTTTTTGTTTTTTTGTTTTTGTTTTTTTTTTTTGTTTTTTTTTTGTTTTTTTTATATTTTTTGTTGTTGTTGTTGTTGTTGTTTTTGTTAAATAATTAAACACTTTAGCCGCAANCATCATTAAAATAGTTCTGGCTTTAAAATCTGTACTTAATTTTTCTCGTTTTTCTTGTTTTATCATTTGTTTATTGTATGTTGATGATTTAAAAATAAGCTGCATTTATGTTTTATAATATTAGATTAATACTTCTTCAATGCAATAAACACAATAGTAAATAAATATTAAAGGCAAAATCACAATATTTGGGCTGCTCCCGGGTTGTGATATGAAACACATCAGTTTTTCCTGGTCCATATCACAACCCTTGGGTAGTCGAATTTTGTGATATTGCCATTTACTATTGAGTAAGTATACAAAATAAATAATATGAACATTAAGGCGAATATTTGAAAAGAATATGTATAAATATCAAAAGTAACAAAAACAGCAAAAGAATACAAAACGGTGAGTGTCAATTTGGTCAAGTTGTACCCATGAGATTTGAACCCGAGAGTTCTCCCGTGGTATGATCAATCGCTTGTGGCTCGACTGAAGCGTATTTGTTCGCTAAATTCACTCAACCACGGCTCACCCGTCAATACTATTGAATTTTTACCTATTTAAATATGATTTAAACAAACCCTGATGGTTATATTTAGTCCTTATATCCTAAGGGAATCTATTTTTATTTTGTTCATAGGTTTAAAAAAATCTTGAGTCAAATCAGTTGGCTTGCCCTCTTCCCTAATTCCTTCTGAAACCGTATCTTGCTTTCAAAAATATGTTTTCTTGTAGGTAATTATTAAAACCATCAAATATCACTATTTTCACGACCCTTTTACGGAGAAGAATACGAATAATTATATATACAAAGTATTCATATAAATGAAATAAAAAGGATGAAAAATATTAAACGGAAGATAAATGTCTGATAGATTTTAAGGACTGAAGATGTACAGTCAAATGAATTGTTAATATGGCTGAAAAACTCTTTCATAAGGGCAAAAATTATAAAAAGAGTCTATATTTCCTTCGTGTCGACTACCGGGGTACATTTACGAATCAAAACAAATGAGAGAATCAAATATTATATTCAGAAAATGAAAATGCTCCTAGTTCGCCATTGACATAAATAATGTATTTATTTTAAGAGGTATGATTTTTTTTTTCTAACTTTTGTAACATTGGACTATATTGGTACTTATTTGTTATTTTAAATTCATATCAGCAGTTTCCTGGTTTCTTAACCTTATTCAATCGTTTGTTTCAACGAGAATTATATTTGTTGGGCTAATAATACTGGCTCCACAGCCCTCTGAACCCAGAGCCCATTTAGGTGGAGTACGGAGCCCAGTGAGCAAAGAACAAAGCCCGTGTTATTTCACAAGTTTGTCTGAGGAAACGGGAAGTTTGAAAGAAAGACGATATTTAGAATTTTTACATGTGTTATTCCGACTGCACTATGTACGTGGAATAAAAAAGACTGAAACAGCTTATATGATTGTATTTTCCTTGTTCAATTACATGGTAAATTGAGGCCTGTGATTGCCATTGTATGTGTTTCCTGTTTTCCTTTTTATTTATTTTTTAGTTACTTCTGAATCAATTGATCATTTACATAAAAAAATGACGGAGCGAAATTATTGTCACAAAAACTTGTACACTATGTGTTTTACTTCAACTACTGTGGCAATTTTTATTTCAAAAGTTTTACAGGCGCCAGGAACCTCATATCCCAGCCTTCAGCACTTTAATATGGAGAATCGGTATCAAGAATTTTACCGTGCAACAGAGCTTGGGATCTTTCACATGCCAACTTCCTAGCTTCTGTACATATCCGACATTTAACATTGATCACCATTCTGTATATCCATGTAGGTACTTAAAATTATAGTTGTTCGTCAAGAGGAACACTTGACAAACATAATCATTGATAAATGTGTTTTGAAAATACCGAAGTTACCGTTCATTTCGTTTCTCCATATACGCATTTCGACAACTTATGTCTCTTAGTGCTGATCAAATCAAAACATTTCGAAATCCATATACCGAAATATGTGTAAAAGTTGAGAGAGAATAAATTACCTACAAGGTCTAAATAGTAAAGCCAAATCAGTATTAAAAAAAAGTGAGTGTCAATTTGGTCAAGTGGTACCCACAAGATTTAAACCCGAGAGCTCTCCTCTAGTGGGATTGATCAATCGTATTTCAAAACAGCATTAATATTTTATTCAAAGTCGAACTATATCTGAAATACAGACCCCTATTAGAACTTTCAGAAACAGTGGGAACAACTGTATTATTTGTAATATGACACATGAGTAGAAATATTTTATTTAACTTAGCAAAAAAAACCTCTTCAGATTAATACAAAATTTCACAATTTTATAAAGCCAAAAGTACAGCCTAAATGGATGATGGTTACCTTATACTAATTGGTTGCTGCTGAAAATGAAAAGTAAAAGAAACTTGATTTCACCGCAAAATACACATCATTTTCAAAAGAGAGATGCTCATGTTCTAAGGAAAATTGTCATTTGGTCAACAATTGTTTTTGAACAAATAAAACAGTTCTGAAAAAGCATAATTTATCCATCCATTTAGAGATGGTAATTGATTTAAATCCTTTTAATTATTTCTTCCTTATCAGCGTCTATACATCTTTCAATTTTCGGTTTTCCAATGTTTTGATTTTATTTGCACAAATAACTAAATACCGAAATTACTGTGAGTTTAAATTCTGCATATGCGCATTTCGACAACTTATGTCTCTTCAGTGCAGATAAAATATAAACGATTGGAAGACCATAAACTCCAAAGATCTTTAAAAACTGATAGAAAACAAATAACCAAAATGATCTAAATGTAAAGCCAAAATCCGCTTTGGATGAGGGAGATATTCCTTAGTTTTCAACAAAATTTACAAAAATTTAGATATTGTAAGGTTCAAAATAGAATCGGCTTTTGGGTCAGGACCGAAGTACTGACTACTGGGCTGGTGAATACCCTCGGGGACTAACAGTCCACCAGCAGTGGCATCGACCCAGTGGTAACAAATAACTAAATACCGAAATTACTGTGAATTTAAATTCTGCATATGCGCATTTCGCATTTCGCAAAGAGATATAAGTTGTCGAAATGGCAAATTGCAGAATGTGAATTTACAGTTACTTTGGTATCATATTATGTCTTTCTTTCTTTGATTGTTTGATACTGCCATTGCCCCTGGATTATTCGTTTAAGATTGACCTGACGATTCGGTTCTCACTTTCTTTGAACTAAAGAGCCCCGTCTTGTGGTAAGCAATTGTTTTGTAACAATAAAGGTTCCTTGAATGGAAAGCAACATTTCAGATTCAACGTATATTCTAATTCCTAGTCTATTTATATACGAAAAGGAAAGGAAATGGGGTAACTGTCAATGACACAACATCCTATCTATATGTATATTTAAACATGGAACATTCATTTTATAGGTATTAAAATTATGTTCTGGAGAAGAACACTTTACAAAAATTAAAAATTAGGTTCTGGGGAAGAACACTTTACAAAAATTATCATGGATGAATTTATAGTGAACTAGAACAAAACCAGTATATAAATACAACAAAAGGATGAGTGTCAATTTGGTTAAATGGTATCCACGTGATTTGAACTCGAGAGCTCTCCTCCCATGGTATTGATCAACCGCTTTCGGCTCGACTGACGATGAATCCATTCAACCACGGCTCACCCGCTAATACTATTGAATTTTTACCTATATAAACATACTTGTGTTACTTATATTTCTATATTTAGATCTTATTTCAAAACAGAATCCATATTTTGTTCCGAAACCTAACCATATCTGAAGCAGAGATCCATAGTAGTTCTTTCAGAAACATTGGGAACAACTGCTTAATAAGTGGAAAAATTATTTATCATTTATTCCTCTTAAGATTAATACAAATTTATCATTTATTCCTCTTAAGATTAATACACATTTATAAATACCAATAGAACCGTTGCAGGTAATTGGAACATAGATTTATAATACATAGATACAACGCCTCTCGCCACCCACGGTCATCCTTTTTAAGATAAAATGGACTAACTACTGTTTTTATCGTCTTTGTCCCCTTTGTTTTTTGCCGACAAATTCAACATTTGATGAAATTTCCTTATCAGACAACACTTTTCGATTGGGGATCGACTTGCAGTTCACATTTCAGGTATACACATTAACTGCATTTGGCCATTTCGATAGATTTTCGCTGAAATATTGACAAAAAGAGAAGAAAAATCAGCCAACAAATGTAGAAATGCCAATGCAGAAAGCAGTATGAATTTTTAAAATTAATGTTTCAGGTATGTTCGTTTAAACTAAGAAAAAGTGCCTTCTGATTTTGTCCCGAAAATAAGCTGATTATATTCATATAGCCCTTAAATTATTGCACATGATATGTGCTCCATAGGAGTCGAAGCGGGTCGAATTCGGTTATAAGAAATCAAACTTTGTCAAAACGGATGAGTTAAGCGGTGATTTCATCTGTTTTTGTCGTAAACTTTTCAATAAAATACAAAATTGTACAAAAAATCACAGATATATAAAATCATTATATTGAGTTTTTTATGAATTATGAATTTTGCTTATAATTTCTCTTTTCATTTAATCTATTTTATGCATGTGCACATTTATAAGGTGGTGCGAAAGTAAGTGAGAACCGAACCGTCGAAGGTTTGGATATGTACGTTATTTCTTTGTTCTTTGCAAGACGGATTTATTTTTCTTCCGTAAAAAGTTTTATTTTATGAAAAAAGGGAAGTCTTGTTTTCTTCGGTTACTATTTGTTAGACCTAATTTTGTAATCATGACCATAGCAATAAATTTCCTACAGGATCTAAATAGTAAAACCAAATCAGTATTAAAAAAAACAAAAGAGTGAGTGTCAATTTGGTCGAGTGGTACCCACGAGATTTGAACCCTAGAGCTCTCCTCTCGTGGTATTGATCAATCGCTTTCGGCTCGACTGACGCGAATTTGTCGCATTAAATCCACTCAACCACGGCTCACCCGTCAATAATATTGAATTTTTACCTATTTAAACATACCTGTCATACCTATATATCTATATTTAGATCTTATTTCAAAACAGAATTTATATTTTGTTCCAAAATCGAACTATACCTGAAGCAGAGATTCATAATAGAGACGTCCGGATACGCTACTTAACGTACTTAAATAAACAACTGAACAAACGAAATGATCGAATTATCTCGCTTTTTTAATTTGAGAGAACGATAATTTTTTTCAAGATTTTAATTCAAGAAGTGAAGGGTGGAGAAATCAATATAACCTGGTAAATGATTGGACTTTTACTCACAATTCTTTAGTATCTTTTTAATAGCTATGAACACATTGGCATAAGTAGTATTATATATTTTAAAAGAACAAAATTTGCCTCAATTAAACCTACCACGACTTCTGATGAAATGATACAATTGACTTTTTTTTAAAGAAAAACACACATACATTCACACACTGCAAAAACTTTATATATATATATGTTTCATTTTCTATGGCTTTTTATCAAAAAAATTTTTTCTTTGGAATTCAAAAATACGGGACTTTCGAGAGATATTAACTATTGAGTAATTAGTGCCACAAACCTTAAATACCTGTAAGCCGGAATGAAATTATATTTATGACCTATTGGGTAAGTAAACTATTTATTACTTAGAAGCTTACTCAAATATTCGTTATATGACAATGGTTTTACTAAATTTTTAACTGATGAAAAACAGTTATGTAGTGCGCTACAAAATAGATTAAACAACGCATAGCTCAACAGTTATAAATTAATAAGTGCATTATTTGTGTATTGTTTTCTATGTGATGAAAGAAACTTTCCGGTGTAAAATTATAATCGAAAGTCCGTTATTGAAAGGTATTTTCTCGTAAGTTAGAGATCAAATAGCCTCCTACCCTTTCTTTCCAACTGTGCACATGAAGTCAGATTATTGAAACAAAACTTCAGAATATCTTAGTAACATTTGTAATTTGTTGTAGATTGACTGAGCCGAAATTGGTTCATTTTATAGTGCACACGTACAATATATGAAAGGCATGCGTATTTATGAGTACAAAAGTGAGCAAACAGTTGCAGCAAGTAAAGTTTTGTCGTACTGATTATGATTTAGGACTTGTTTTATAACACTTAACCTTTATTCACGTACAAGATTTATAACTATGTTGGCCAAATGAAGACAAAGAACTGAATGATTCAAGTCTTGCTTCGATAACACCTACGTGTACGACAAATCGACACATGCATTATGGTGTCTCGTTTCTTGTTCATCTGTCTGTTCATCCGTTTAATACACCATATCCATTGTAAATTACTAAACTGTCAGAACAGGCATATCTTGTACAGCAGATTGCACTACATATATGTGCATTTTTCCTAAATGACAATAGTGCTTGCTACATATGTAATTTTATGTACACGGGATTTGTAAGTAAATACTTTGGAACCATTTAGACCATATGAAATTGTGAAGATCTTTATGGTGTTTATGTTAATATATTCTGTAAAAGTGCTCTTTGGGGTTTAGATAAAAGTAAGTGATCAACAACAAAAACAACAAAAATTAAATCAATCACTCAATTAATGTATATGCTCTCAAAATTCAAGTGAAATAATTCAAAAGGATAATTTAATATACAGAAAATTAAGTCTTGTATATGACCGCAAAAAAGCACCTTCCATTTTTTACAAGGAACAATTCTTAAGCATACATTACACGGTAAGTTTTCTGCAATCAACCTGAGTAGAGGTACAAGAAGGTGAAATCCATTTGTGTCTGTGATAAATAAAAAAAAAACATCTGTCAGCTGAAAGTCCGAATTTCGGCATTCTTCTTTAGTGACAGTTTTGCACTGAAACGCACATTTATATAGTTAATTAATTATCATCTCTTTTTCAAAACTACATTGTATAATTTGTATTATTATACCTAAGTATGTTTTTCTTTATAAGTTATTTATTTGATAAATTTACTATTTTTCACAGACTATTCAAGAACTATTGACTGGTGACGAACTATTAATTGGTCATTAAATAGGACGTTAACTATTTACTGGTCATTAAATAGGACGGTAATAAGTAGAACCGGTGACGTCACATTGATACCTTTGATGTTTGATTTCAGTACAAAAAAAAACACTAATTTACTCGCTATTCGAACAATACCACGTCGGGAAACCATAAACTTGCTTTGTTCTCATAGCCAGTAAATAGGTGTATACTAGTATTATTTTGAATAAAAGGCACAGGATAATGGGCTGCCCAAGTGTAATATTTTAGATGGGCGTAACGGGTTAAAGTGCTGCTTAAGTGATCCCTAATCTTCCACTATAGTCAATTGATCACTCATTTCAGCACAACTAAACTAAAGACTATTGATATTTATTGCCGTCACTTTCCGTCCCGCGGTACTGTTTGCATATTGAATGAAAAATGCTGATCCGGTCCTATTTAATACAACAGTAACTAGTATTTACATTTATGTGGTCTCTTACAGTAAGCTGACAGATTTGCGCACCACCAAGATGACTTCCAATACAAATCAAAACAAGCAATACTGTTATTACACAGAATTAATATGGTAAAAAAACATAACTGAAACAAATTTGAAGCAGTCTGGCTAACCTTTATAATGTTCCGATTAAATTAAAACGTTTTTAAAATTATTGCAGGACAACTTTATGCGCTGCAAGTAAATGAATTGACAAATAATCGAAGAGGAAAAATATGAACAAATACAATAAAAATCAATGAAAATATGTCTTTTGAAATCATATTCATTTTCATGTAACGACTCAGTCCGTGGTAAAAGGGATATAATCCAAATACGTTTCAATGCATTACGTTAAACTTCGTAGTTAAGTAGTTATCCGGAAACCTCTATTATAACTTTCAGAAACATTGGAGACAGCATAATTGTTTTAATGTAACATAAATAGAAATAAAGTATTTGACTTAGCAAAAAACCCTTCTCAGATTATTACACAATTTTATAAAGCCCGTGAGTACCGCGTAATTGGACGATGTTTGCCTTATTCTTTTGGTTGCTGCTGAAAATGAATAGTAAAAGTAACTGATTTAACCGCAGCGTGCACATTATTTTTATAAGGGAGATTATAAAACTTTAACGCTCATGTTCTAGGGAAACTTGTCTTTGGGTCAATAGTTGTTTTTGAACAAACAAAACAGTTCTGAAAAAGCATTTTTAATCCATCCTCCTTAGAGATGGTAATTGATTTAGATCCGTTTGAATATATGTTCCTTATCAGCTTTTAAACATCTTTCGATTTCTGGATTTCCAATGTTTTGATTTTATCTGCACAGAAGAGACATAAGTTGTCGAAATGGCAGTTTGCAGAATATGAATTTACGGTTACTTTGGTATCATATTATGTCTTTCTTTCTTTGATTTTTCGACGTCGCCATTGTCCTTGGATTATTCGTTTTAGACTCACCTGACGTTTCGGTTCTCATTTTCTTAAATTGAACTTAAGAGACCCGTCTTTTGGATAGCAATTATCTTTGAACAAAAAATAGGTTTCTGGAATGTAAAACAACATTTCAGATTGAACGTATATTCTAATTCCTAGTTTATTTATATTTGAAAGGGTAAGGAAACGGGATATATGTCTAGGAGACAACATCCTATCTATATGTATATTAAATAATGAAGGGAAGAAAACAGGAAACACTTACAATGGCCAAACATTACAATCACATGTCACAATCAACCAGGAAACTGCACAAGAAAAACAATAAAATGACAAAAGACAAACATAGATAACGATAGGAACTCGGGACAGCCGACTTGGTACCGGCACTGGCAACAGCCAGTGGTAGGGTTAAACCGGGTTATGGGTACCCAAACCTCCCCTTTCTCTATCTGTTTTCCTATATTATAACAAACATACAAATAAAATCCAATACAGGTAGACCACTAACTCTAAGACCACAATCTTGAAAAGGAAAGAATAGACAAAACGTAATTTAGAAAGATAGGTCGAGGTGTGCTCGCCGCTAAACTGCCGGCTAGGCTCAAGGAGCCTAGTCTGCTGTTAAAACACTGTCGCACTACTGAATGATAATCAAATTCAAAACTTCCGAAGGGTTTGGTAAAGAATCATCATGGATTTCAGTAGACATCGGCAGTATCAGTGAGAGGCCAGTATAATTGTAAAATATTCATGTCA
The DNA here is from genome assembly GCA_002080025.1 of Modiolus philippinarum. Taxonomy (NCBI): domain Eukaryota; kingdom Metazoa; phylum Mollusca; class Bivalvia; order Mytilida; family Modiolidae; genus Modiolus; species Modiolus philippinarum. The sequence goes on along the minus strand of MJUU01061509.1, from coordinate 116,350 downwards.
CTGGATCCCAAAGCCAATTTAACGGAATCATGAAGAATATCCGGTCAGTGCCCCTATTACGTAAAGAGTGTAAGTTACGTCCCGGTTTTTCTAGATTTTTTATCATTTTTGACACTTTTAACAACATTTTCGTAAAAACGAGGGTGAGAAATGCCTTTTGTAATAAGCTGTTAAACACGGAACATTCATTATATAGGTACTAAAATTATGTTCTCGAGAAGAAGAACACTTTACAAACATTATCATGGATGAATTTATATTGATCTAGGACAAGATCAGTATGAAAAGACAACAAAAGGATGAGTGTCAATTTGGATAAGTGGTATCCGTGAGATTTGAACTCGAGAGCTCTCCTCCCATGGTATTGATCAACCGTTTTCGGCTCGACTGACGATATTTCCATTCAACCGCGGCTCACCCAGTAATACTATTGAATGTTTACATATATAAACATACTTGTAATACTTATATACCTATATTTAGATCTTATTTCAAAACAGACTCCATATTTGTTCCGAAACCTATATCTGAAGCAGAGATCCATAGTAGTTATTTCAGAAACATTGGGAACAACTACTTAATAAGTAGAAAATTATTTATTTATCATTTATTCCTCTTAAGATTAATACACAATTAAAAATACCAAAAGAAAAAGTCGGTATTTGGACAATAGATTTATAATACATAGATATACAACGCCTATCGCCACCCATGGTAGTTCTTTTTAAGATAAAAAGGACCAACTACTGTTTTTGTCATCTTTTTACCCTATGGATGTTGCCGACAATATTCAAGACTTGATTAAATTTCCTTATCAGACAACACTTCTCGATTGGCGATGACTTGCAGTTCACCTTTCAGGTATACACATTAACTGCATTTGGCCATTTCGATAGAATCTTGCTGCAATATCGATAAAAAGAGAAAAAAATAGTAAAATCGGCCAACAATTGCAGAAATGACAACGCAGAAAGCTGTATGAATTTTAAAATTAATGTAAGGTATGTACATTAAAACTAAGAATAAAGTGCCTTCCGATTTTGTCCTGAAAATAAGCTGTTAATTTTCATATAGCCCTTTAACTATTGCACATGATGATATGTGCACCATAGGGGTCGAAGCGGGTCAAACTCGGTTATAAGGAATCAAACTTTGTCAAAAGTGATTAGTTACGCGGTGATTTCATCTGTTTTGTCGTAAAGTTTTTAATAAAATACAAAATTGCACACAAAAAATCACAGATATATAAAATCATTATATCGAGTTTTTACGAATGATGAATTTTGCTTATAATTTCTCTTTTCAATTAATCTATTTTATGCATTTGCACATTTATAAGGTGCTGCGAAAGTAAGAACCGAACCGTCAAAGGTTTGGTTATGTACGTTTTTCTTTGTTGTTTGCAGGACGGATTCATTTTTCTTCCATAAAAAGTTTTATTTTCTGAAAAAAGGTAGTCTTGTTTTCTTCGATTACTATTTATTAGACCTAATTTTGTAATCATGACAATAACGAGCAAAATTGAAACGATTTCCAAGTTGAAACATGGCAATTTTGATATGTTCAAGCACGAATAATCTTTAATTCGTCATTCTGTGGTCGAAGAAAATTATAGTAAGTATGCTACCATCAACCATTTGTTTCAAGTTTTACGTGTCGTTATGTTTTTTCAGGATTTTTCAACTATCTCCTATCGCTTGGGCATGCGATATTTTTGTACTCCGATCTAATCTGAGAAATATATTTCTTTTATATATATTTTTTTCATGCAGTCTCATGCAGTTCACGTGCTGTTTATTTCAAGGCAATTTAAGTTAAGAGTCGTCATCCATCAAACTCTTGGACATTTACAGGAAATTTACCAAAGATGGAACCGGAATAAAATTCCGAAAGCTTTTTGTGCATCTATAGACTATATGCAACAATTCTACATCAAAATTAAAGCCAAATTCATCGAAGCGGAAAATATAGGTCAAGGTGACATAATTCTGGTATGGATGTTTTTTTTTTCTGCTACAGAAGTAACCTCTTATCAATAATCATCAGTCTATGGCATGTAGGTGCCGAGATATGGTGCAAACAAAAATAATCTTCGAAAAAAACTAAATCCAACTAATAGAAAAATACAGAAAAATTGGAATTCTTTTTGTTAAAAAAAAACTTGGAATACAATAATGCAGTTGTACTGAAAATTGTGTCAAAATTTCATTGATACTGAATATGATTCGAAAAAGTTATTGAAGTTCAAAAACGTTTAACATTTTGGTTAACCAAGTGTTGAGGACGCCGACGACAGAATCTATAATCCCTATGTCTCGCCTTCGTGACATTCGTCTCAGTCGAGACAAAAATGAAGGGAATTTTGTTGTATCATAAAATTTGAATGCGAATGATCTCCGGAAACTTGTCTTATGGTCAACAATTGTTTGTAAACAAACAAAACGTTTCTGAGAAGGCTATTACGTAAATCCTAATGATTTCAATCTTTATTTAGATACTTAGAATTATATATTTGATAAATCAGAACAAAATCTGTAAAAAATAACAAAAAGATGAGTGTCAATTTAGTCAAGTAATAATCCTGCTTTCAGCGCAAAATATGGAACATGTTTTTGCTAACTACGCAGACGACACATGTCTTCCGTGGAAAGACTTAATACTAAGCTTGATCTTAGGAATCTGATATTTTTTTCTCTACTACTCTCAAAATTTTTATGCTTCTCCCCCCGTATGTTTGAATTAAAGAAACCTGTCTTTTGGTCAGCAGTTGGTTTTGAACAAACTAAAAATGTTATGGAATGAAACACATTATCTTAAAAAGATGATGTATAATCTAATTACTAGCCTATGTATATTGACTATATTCAGAAATGAAACATTCTGTTTATTCATGTATGTAATTAGAATTAGATCTGTTCATCAAAAGGAACACTTGACAAACATTATCATTGATAAATATGTTTTGTATCAGAACACATAAAAATAACGAAGTTACTCTTCAGTGCTAATCAAATCAAAACACTTTCGAAATCCATATACCGAAATCTGTGTAAAAGCTGAAAGAGAATATATTTCCTACTTGGTCTAAATAGTAAAGCCAAATTAGTACTAGAATAAAAAACAACAAAAGAGTGAGTGTCAATTTGGTCAAGTGGTACCCACGAGATTTGAACCCGAGAGCTCTCCTCCCGTGGTATTGATCAATCGCTTTCGGCTCGACTGACGCGAATTTGTCGCATTAAAGCCCCTCAACCACGGCTCACCCGTCAATAATATTGAATTTTTACCTATTTAAACATATACCTGTCATACCTATATATCTATATTTAGATCTTATTTCAAAACAGAATTTATATTTTGTTCCGAATCGAAATATATCTGAAACACAGATTCATATTAGAACTTTCAGAAACTTCGGGAACAACTGTATTATTTGTAATGTAACACATAAGTAGAAGTATTTTATTAAGCTTAGAAAAAAACCCTTTTCAGATTAACACATATATTCCATATGTACAGGACATTTTGTTTTTGATACGGACTTTCTCACGGCCAGTATCAAGTGAGCCCGTTAGAGCGAACTTGATGCGTTACGTCGTGTCAAAAACAAAATTTCTGTATTTTTTTATCGGTAATTCACAAAATGATAGACAGAACTCTAAAACAAATTGTAATAAACTGAAATTTTGATTTAAGCACAGTTATATAATCTTTTGTTTATTGCAATAATTTAAATACATTTTTCGTTCAACGTCTTATGCGTTTGAACACGACAAAGAGTACAGAACATGACGTCAGCTTAGCAACCCGCACGTGACGCCTTCGCAGGTACCCGATATTTTCGTGATAGTGTCCAGTTCGGTGATACTGAGAATATCAGTCTCTGTAGATCAAAGCAAATTCATACAAATTTATGATAAACAATTTTATAAAGCCCGTGAATACCGCGTAATTGGACGATGGTTGCCTTATACTTTTGGTTGCTGCTGAAAATGAATAGTAAAAGTAACTGATTATTTTTATAAGGGAGATTATAAAACTTTAACGCTCATGTTCTAGGGAAACTTGTCTTTTGGTCACTGTTTGTTTTTGAACAAACAAAACAGTTCTGAAAAAGCATAATTTATCAATCCCACTTAGAAATGTTAATTGATTTAGATCCTTTTGATCATTTGCTCCTTATCAGCTTCTGAACATCTTTCGATTTCTGGATTTTCAATGTTTTGATTTTATCTGCACAGAATAGACATACGTTGTCGAAATGGCAATTTGCAGAATGTGAGTTTACAGTTACTTTGGTATCATATTTTGTCTTTCTTTCTTTGATTTTCCGATGTTGCCATTGTCCTTGGATTATTCGTTTTAGACTGACCTGACGATTCGGTTCTCACTTTCCTTAATTAAACTTAAGAGACCCGTCTTTTGGAAAGCAATTGTTTTTGAATTAAAAAAATTCTGAAATGGAAAGCAACATTTCAGATTGAACGTATATTCTAATTCCTAGTTCAGCTTATTTGAAAAAGAACGGAAATGGGGTAAATGTCAAGGAGACGACATCCTATCTATATGTATATTTACACATGGAACATTCATTATATAGGTACTAAAATTGTGTTCTTGATAAGAAGAACACTTTACAAATATTATCATGAATGAATTTATATTGAACAAAAATGATTCTCGAATGGAAAGCAACATTTCAGATTGAACTAATTCCTAGTCTATTTATGTATGAAAAAGAAAGGTAATAGGATAAATGTATAGGAGATAACATCCCATCTATATGTATATCTAAACATAGAACATTCTTTATATAGGTTCTGGGGAAGAACATTTACAAACATTATCATGTCTGAATTTATATTGAACTAGAACAAGATCAGTATGAAAAGACAACAAAAGGATGAGTGTCAATTTGGTTAAATGGTATCCATGAGATTTGAACTCGAGAGCTCTCCTCCCATGGTATTGATCAACCGCTTTCGGCTCGACTGACGATATTTCCATTCATCACGGCTCACCCGTCAATAATATTGAATTTTTACTTATTTAAACATACCTGTCATACCTATATATCTATATTTAGATCTTATTTCAAAACAGAATTCATATTTGTTCGAAACTGAACTATATCTGAAGCTTCATAGTAGATCTTTCTGAAACATTGGGAACAACTGTTTTATTTTTATATAACATAAGAAGAAAAATGATTTATTTAACACACCCAAAACCCTCTTAAGATTAATACACAATTAAGAAAGTATAACGTAATTATGGGATGGTTACCTTATGCTTTTGGTTGCTACTGAAAATGAAAAGTAAACGTAAAACAACTGATTTAAGCGCCAAAAGCACGTCAGAAGGGAATTCTGTACTTTTTATTAAACTTAAACACTCATCATCTAATAAACTTGTCTTTTGGTCAACAATTGTTTTTGAACAAACAAAACAGTTCTGAATAGCAACATTAACCCATCCTTCTTAAAGCTGATGCTCAATTTTGACTTTCAGTTAAAATCGTTTTGATTATTTGCTCTGTCAGCCTCAGTCTATACATATTTCGACTTCTGGATTTCCAATGTTTTGATTTTATCTCCACCGAAGAGATATAAGTTGTCGAAATTAACAGTTAGTTCGATATTTTGTTGTTGAGTTTCTATTTAAATAAATGGGTTTATAAGAAATGAGGGGAGGCAATCATGATATCATTTTCTCTTTGTTTATTGTACATTTTGATAATTTTCTTTTTTGTTTTGTACATTATGTTCTATTTTGTCATTTGCATAAATTTATATACATTACAAGAAGACTTGTATTCTGTAATAAAAATATCAAAAAAATTGGTTATGATTCCTCTTTTAAACTGTTTTTACTTTTATTGCAGAATACAAAATTACTAGTTTTGAAAAACAAGCTTTCTTCTTGCAAAATAATAATTTCTTTTGTGAGCATATTTACTGCTGATTGATAACAAAACTGATCAATGATTTCCTTCAGTATTCTAGTTCTCGTTTGTCGTGAATTCAGAAAATCGCATGATGTTTTCCTTTTTGATCCAACAACCATTTAAATTTAACAAAATAAGTATAAAAAACAACAAAAGGATGAGTGTCAATTTGGTTAAGTGGTACCCACGAGATTTGAACTCGAGAGCTCTCCTCCCATGGGATTGATCAATCGCTTTTGGCTCGACTGACGCGTTTTATCGCATTGAATCCACTCAACGACGGCTCACCCGTTAAAAATATTGAATTTTTACCTATTTAAACATACCTATCTATAGATTTTATTTCAAAACAAAATTCAAATTTGGTTCCGGATCGAACTATATCTGAAACAAAGATCTATATTAATACTTTTAGAATAGTGGGAAAAACTGACTTATTTGTAATGTAAAAACAATTATTTATCATACCCCACAAATCTCCAATGATTAATATAAAATTTATCGAACAAAATGTACAAATTGGGTGATGGTTCCGCTATACTATTGGTGATTTGTTTTACTGAAAAGATAGAGTAAAATAACTGATTAAACCTCCAAAAACACACCATATTCACAATTCCTTTGCAAAAACAGTTTAAAAATAGATAAGAATAATTTAGTATGAATAAAAGAAAAAGAAAAATGGATTAATATTTTGTTGTCCGTATTACAGATTAAGTACTAACTATTGAAATCAAGCCTCCTCGGGGATAAATTTCGAATAGAGTTTAATAATTTCGCTTGTAAGCATTTTTCTGCCGTATAATAACAAAACTGGGCAATGTTCTCTGTCTCTTTTTTAATTTCAGGATAAATCATGATGTTTTCCTATTTGATCCATTAACCGTAATTAAGCTATCCAAATATTCAAATACTGTATAAGTATCCATATTTTTGTGTTCCAAAAATGACTTTAGAAATACCCCCGAGGGTATTCACAAACCCAGTATTCAGTACTTCAGTGCTGACCCGAAAACCGATTGTATTTAATCTTGCAATATCTAAATTTTACAAAATTTTGTTTAAAACTAAGGAGTATCTCCTTCGTGATTAGCTCTGCCCTTAGCTGCCTTTTGGTTATTTGTTCTCTATCACTTTTGTAGAGTTTTTCGGTTAATGGACTTTCAAATGTTTTGGTTTTGATCTGCACTGATGGGACATAAAGTGTTGAAATCTGCATATGCAGAAAATAAATTGACAGTAACTTAGATATTTTGTTAGTTAGTTGTGTGTTTGTTTCATCTGAGGTATTTATTTTTCTTGTCCTCTGGCATGAGTAAAAACACCATAAAAGTGAATTCTGTACTATTATATGTAGAAATGATGCACTATGGTATCTGATTTTCTTTTTTTTTTTATCTGGCAGCAATAAGTTAAAAACCAGTTATGAAGATGTTTCGTTTCGAGCTTTTTCTAAAATTTGATCAGTATACATATTTTTTTATAAGAGTACTAATATCAGTTTTTTCAGATGTTTGAAGTAACTCTAATCAGTACTTTTCTAGGATTTTTTAACCTCTGCCCTCATAAGATTCAACTACAAAGCCATTCTGATCTCATTCACAGATTCTTAATTTATTTTGTTAGTGACTAAGAAAACTAAATTGTTAATGAAAATTAAATACTCATTATTAGGGGTACTGAATCTGCATCGTTCATCAGACAATTTTTTCATAAACTGTAATATTCTTGGAAATAGTGAAAACTATATACTTCTTCCTTATTAGACACATAGATTATCATTTAAAAAATGTG